>BLSH010132668.1:261961-279856 GCA_018402905.1 Glandirana rugosa | reverse complement strand
AGGCCGTCAGTGCATCAGGTGTGATAAATTTTCAGTGATTGGCACCATAGATTGTAGACTCTATAACTTTCACAAAGACCAAATAATATACACTAATTTGGGTTATTTTTACCAAAGACATATAGCAGTATAAATTTTGGCCAAAATTTATGAAGAAAAATTACTAATTTGCAAAATGTTATAACAGAAATAAAGAAAAATGCATTTTTTTACAAAATTTTCGGTATTTTTCCATTTATTGCTCAAAAAATAAACACCCCAGTGGTGATTAAATACCACCAAAAGAAAGCTCTATTTGTGTGAAAAAAAAGGACGAAAATTTCATTTGGGTACAGTGTAGTATGACTGAGTAATTGTCATTCAAAATGTGAGAGCACTGAAAGCTGAAAATTGGTCTGGTTAGGAAGGGGGTTTAAGTGCCCAGTTGTCAAGTGGTTAAACGCTGCAAAAAGTCTAATACCTAAAAAGTGGAAAACCACTGAGACCCCAACATTGACAAAGTGGTTACAGAAGATAGAATGGATAAGATCAATGGAGGAGTCAATATATGGAGCAGAAGACAAAATGGAAACATATCAGAAGAGATGGGAGAAGTGGGCGGAGTTTAAAACATCGGAAGACTACGTGGACATGAAGAGGAAAGGAATACCCCTAGATTACACCCCCCAAAAAAAAAAAGAAGAGCGGAGGTCCTCAAGGAGGTTGTGTAAAGATTGGAAAGAGAGAGGAGACGCGGAGAGAGGGGGGGTGTATAAAAGTAGAATAAGAGGAACGGCTCTTTTATTAACCACTTCAGCCCAGGAAGGATTTCACACTTTAGGACCAGAGCACTTTTTGCGATTTGGCGCTGCGTCGCTTTAACTGACAATTGCGCAGTCGTGCGACATTGTACCCAAACGAAATTTGCGTCCTTTTTTTCCCACAAATAGAGCTTTCTTTTGGTGGTATTTGATCCCCTCTGTGTCATTTCTGATCACCGCTATAAACAAAAGAAGAGCGACAATTTTGCAAAAAAACGCACATTTCTTACTTTTTGCTAAAATACAAATCCAAAAAAAAAATATAAAGAAACATTTTTTTTCAACAGTTTTGGCTGATTTATATTCTTCCTCATAGTTGTGATAAAAAAAATTGCAATCAGCGTTTATTGATTGGTTTGCGCAAAAGTGGCCGCGTTTACGAATGATGAGAATTCATTTCTGGGATTTTTTTTTTTTAAATTTTGTATTAGTAATGGCGGCGATCTGCGATTTTTAGCGGTACTGCGATATTGGGGCGGACTTGTCGGACCATTTTGACACTTTTTTGGGACCATTGGCATTTATACAGCGATCAGTGCTATGAAAATGCACTGATTACTGTGTAAATGCCACTGGCAGTGAAGGGGTTAACCGGGGGGGGGCGCTGTAAGGGTTAACTGTGTTCCCTGGGCGTGTTCTAACTGTGACAGTGTTTGACTGGTAGGGGAAGGGGAGTGATCACAGCTTCCATTTACAAGAAGGCTGTGATCACAGCCCTTCCCTCTCACACAGAACGGAGATCCGTGTTTACTTACACGGACCTCTGTTCTTTCACTGCGGGGGGGCATTGCGGGTAGCCGGCGGAGATCGAGTCCGCCTCACCCGCTCCCTGGCCCCCCCAACACAGTGAGCGCACGCACTCACAGTGCATGATATTGCAGCCGCCGTCGTATGATGGCGGTTTGCGATATCGAGCCACCTTGTCGCCGTCAACCTGCGGTTGGCGGTCGGCAAGTGATTAATTAAATAAAGATTAAATAAAGATAGGAAAGAAAGTGCCACGATGATGAAAAGTTCTCGTCAGAGACGGAAAAATGAATGATAAATTCAAGGGTCTCTAAAAGGACTTACTGAGGTGGAAAAAAAAATATATAAAATTCTGTGGAAGCCCTTAACCTGCCTATCGGGGGGAAGCCCTTAATCTTCTTGTGAAATGGCACATCTGTACAATGTATACAGCCTACTATGGTTAAATTGACATTTTAAAAAAAATGCAGTTACATTTTCCTGTTTGTAAACAAAGCATTTAGGAATTCCTTAGATCTGGTATGAATTTAAATGGGGGACCCCATATTAAAACTAAGAAAAAAGCATGAGGTCCTCCTAAAATCCAGAAAACCCTTAAATGAACATGCAGCCTGGCTGGCCAGGAAAGGGGGGATGTGCACCCTCCATTTTGAACCGTACCAAGTCACATGCCCTCGACATGAGGGAACATTGCCAGGGAGGACCGCCCTAGAAAAGCACCTTATCCCAGGAACAAAATTCTGCCTACTGCTGACACAATCCAATCCAGGCCTTGCCGCTAAATGTAAAGAAAGGAGTATGGTCATGTGGCCATATTTGGTCAATGATGTCAGCGCTATTTCTGCCCCTTTGGTTTATATGGTGAAGAATTCCTGGCCAGTAAATGTTTGGGGCCTGGTACCAACACTGGTTGCTAAGGACATGGCAGGTGTCAACACCCACCACTTCATTAACAACCCTTGACAAGAAAGAAGCTGTCATATATAGTAGTTTTAGAAATACCTCTGCTTCATAAGAAATTCAGTTGTTGCTGGCATTGTAACAGCCAAAGTTCAAACCAAACCTTGAGCTCATCCCTAACTGCCATTGAAGATCTCAGAACATATTCATTTTCTAGCTGTCATGTGAAGTCAGTTGCTTTAGTTCTTTAACTCTGTGATCTAAACCCAGCATGTATGCCAGCAAATCTGACTTCACAATGACTTTCCTAATTCTCATGTTCCAGTTCAGTATTGATTGTAACTAGAGACATCCATCAGCTAACATTTTTAAATGGAGATCAGCAATGGCAGCTCACAAATTCCTCTTAGTACAGGTTTCCTATTATATCCTTCATTTCTTCCTTTTAGTCTATCAAACTCTGCTTTTCTTATTACTCAGATCTCCACTGAATAATGAAGAAAGGCTTTGATAATAATTCTGTATATCTACATGTAGCGCCCTCATAGAGTAGGTGCGTTTTCTAGCAGGGTTTTGTTTGGTGAGGTAAAATTTAGTCAGGCCTGAGTGCAAAAGCAGGCCTGAATATTTTGATGTGGGCCAGGAGGAAAGGCTCATGGAGGATTGAGTGGACTTAACAGATGAGGTCACCAGAACCTCCCACTTCTTTCTAGAAACCTGGGGAAGGTTTCTGGTCAGAGAGCTGGGAGATAGATAGAGCTAACTGGAGTATTGTAAGGAGCCCTGACCAATCCCCAAGCAGGATTGGCAGAGGGCAGGCCTCCTTAAGTACTTAAAGAGTCAGCCCAATATGGGAGGAGTAGTGTTGGGTGGAAGTCTAGAGATGTAGCAGAGGCACTGTGGAGGCCTCTACCCAGGAGGTCGCCACTATCTGGGGGGGGGTGACCTGGAGCCCTGGAGGTTCGGGTGCAGCCAGGAGTGGTGGTGATTCCTGGAGCTGCACAAGGGAACAGGAGAACAGTGGAGGTGCTACAAGGAGAGAGACTTTAAAGTGATCCACCGGTGTGGTGAATACGGTCCCTGTAGACTGGAGGAGAAAGTGGTGGAGCAGGTTGGGAGAGGAATAGTGGACAGTCTGTGGGACCTTGAGAGCCAGTCAGGGGAAGGAAAGTCACTAAGGAAAAGCAGGTTGCTAGGACCTGGAAGAATGATGGACTGGGAGTTGCAGTCCATCAAAAGGTCCGGTTAGCACTTTAGTACTTTGCTACACATTCAGAGGCCTGTGATCCCTGGCCTGTAATGGATGTTCCTGAGGTCAAGCTAATACAGAATAGGCCTCACCATGTGCTAGCCACGGTGAAGAGGAAGGAGTAGAGAAGCTTGATAAATTTCTTTTCAGGCTGGAAACTAAGTGATGTGCTGGAGAGAAGTACAAGAGTGACAATCTGCAAATTCTGGGATAATGAGAGAACTGTAGAAGAATCGGTCAGCAAGTTGAGTGCTGGAGAGTTGTGAGGAGTAAAGCCTCGTACACACGGTTCGACGGTTGTATACAACAGGTCGTACTCACGACCGTTGTATGCGAAATCGATCGTTCGTATGCGCGATTTGAACAGTCGAACATATGACAGTCGTACAAGGGAGTTGTATGAGCAGACTAGAAAACTTGGTCGTACCAACAAGCGCTCATACGACCGTTGTATCATGTGTACAGAGCAGTTGGTACAACAAAGTTGTATTGTGCAAAACACGCATGCTCTGAAGTCAGGAACGGCCGGATGCTAATTACATGCACCTGAATGTTCTTCTGTGCTCGTACGATCGTGTAGTGCAGTCAGTATGCTACATACAACAGCCACAGTCGTACGTGCGATCATCGTCCCGTGTGTACGGGGCTTTACAGTCTGCAGAGGGATGGTCTGCAGTGCAAGTGCACATATACAGGACTGTATATGGAGCTTGTGTATTATATTTCTTTGGGCATCCCACAGTCATCCCTCATCCCCATTCAAGTTATTTCCCCTAAATAAAACAACAAAAACAGGAGCCGGCCTGTTCAGTGTCCCCGAATGTGTAAAGTATGGTGTGATTGAGGGCAGCTATAAGGTGAACCACTACTACCAGCCACTCTCAAGGGAGTACATGGCTACATACATTTTTATATTTCTGTGGCAAAATACGTGATCATATTACTGTTTTCAGCAAAAAATAACATCCCTCTGCAGCAGATACTTTTGCTCCTATTTCCTGGGACACATTTCTGTCTTCACTTATCATGGAACCTAGGTCTATTTTCAGCTGTTCATTTTTTGTTGTTGTGATAATAGACATAGAGGGGCTGATTTACTAAAACTGGAGAGTGAAAAATCTGGTGTAGCTTTGCATAGACACCAAGCAGTTATCAGGTTTTTTTTGTCAAATCGTAATTGAACAAGCTGCAGTTAGAAGCTGATTGGCTACTATGCATATCTGCATCAAATTTTGCACTCTCCAGTTTTAGTAAATCAACCCCAATCTTCCCTGAATCTACCTGCAGTCCATTTTCACTCTAGTGTGAATTTATGTTAACTACTTTGCATTGTACTATTTAATTTATAATGGTGCCTTAGAGTTATTTGTTATCTTTCTTGTTACATACAATTAGTTTAACCACTTGCCTACCGCCCACCGTCATATGACGGCGGAGCAGTAAGCCTCTCGTTCTAGGACGTTGCCTGTCACCGACACTGGTATCAGCCACTGGCCGGCGGCTATTACCTTGTGATCGGCTGTGATCTACTTCACAGCCGATCACATCCAAAATAAACAGAGCGGTAACTCACTGTTACCAGCTCTTCTCTCCTCACACAGTGTCCAGTGTGAGGAGAGAAGAGCTAGGATCAGTAAGTTACCGCTCTGTACAGTAAAAGCACATCCTGTCACATCCCCCCAATGCACCTGTCACCCAACAGTCACCCCATCTGCCCCCATAAAGTGTACTTGTCATCAGACTGTCATCATAAAGTGCACCTGTCACCCATCAGCGACCGTGGCCTGTCGCCCATAACCAACGTGGCGTGTCACCCATCAATGACTGTGGCTTGTCACCCATCACTGACCATGGCCTGTCACCCGTCACCCATCAGTGACCGTGGCGTGTCACTCGTCAGTGACCGTGGCATGTCACCTGTCAGTGACCGTGGCATGTCATCTGTCACCCGTCAGTGACCGTGGCTTCTCACCCAGCCAGTGACCATGTCACCCGTCACTGACTGTGGCGTTTCACCCGTCAGTGACCTGGCGTGTCACCTGTCACTCATCAGTGACCATGGTGTGTCACCCAACAGTGACCGTGGCATGTCACCTGTCACTGACCGTGGTGTGTCACCCGTCACCCATCAGTGACCGTGGCATGTCACCTGTCACCCATCATTTAACGTGGTGTGTAAACCGCCACACATCAGTGACCGTGGCCTGTCACCCAACACTGACCGTGGCCTGTCACCTGTCACCCATCACTGACCATGGCCTGTCACCCATCAGTGACCACTGCCAGTCACCCGTGGCCTGTCACCCGTCACCCATCAGTGACCACCGCCAGACACCTATCACCCATCAGTGACCGTGACCAGTCACCCATCAGTGACCACCACCAGACACCCATCACCCATCAGTGACCACCGCCAGTCACCCGTCACCCATCAGTGACCACCGACAGTCACCTGTCACGCATCTGTGATCACCGCCAGTCATCTGTCATACATTAATACTGAAGTGATAGATAATGGATATGGATACTGCAGACTCTGACTAATAACAGCAACAATATAAATTATAAACAATTCATATATTAAAAATACACATCCAGTGCATTCAATAAAGTGCAAATGAATAAATATAAAGGTGTACTGTGACCTCTGTGATTAAATCTATAAATTAACTAAAACATGATCATAATTACATAAAATAGATTCATCAGCTAAAGTAAATAACAGTCTATTAAAAAATCCAGTGGTGCTCCAAGGTGCTTCCATGCCAAACAAAAAAGTGCTTATGTGCCCAAGAGTATCCACTAGTCAGTGAAGCCAATCTGGGGGGGGGGGGTTCTCAACTCTGCACCCTCCAAGCTGATTATTGTGGATGTACCGGACCCCCGTGCTCACAGAACTCTCACCTTAGACCCAACTCAGATAAGCAATGGGTAAATCCTCCACTTAGATCCCTGCTGTGGTAAGTGGTCCTCCTCGCCTTCTAGGTAAAACTCCTTCGCTCCTCCACTCATATAATAGCTCAGGTCTATGATAAGGACTGGACTACAAGGATAAAATTCCTCCTGGGTATGATTTGGATCCTTAGTGCCTCCAGTGCCCTCCGCTGGTCATCATAGCTCAAGAGCAGTCATATATAAAGATGAGAAAAGATATGCCTCCATAGTGTAATATGTTAAAAACTTCACGTTTATTATAAAAGTGTGACAAATGGCTGCTTACATGAAATAAAAGTAAATAGCGCAGTATAAATAAATATCGCACAACAACGGTCAAGGACCGCTCCTCACTATGTATCCAGTGTAGTGTTTCAATACGGCAATGTCCTACGCATTACGTCACGTCACGTCACGTGACTTCATCAGGGTAACTGGATTGGATGAAAACCATGTCAATTTATATGGATAACCCGGAAGTATCTTGGCGGCCATTTTGTTGTAGTTTAATGCTCCACACAGCATACCACCATTTTCCAGGGGATAACTGATACCTACTCTGCGTACACCAAAGCAAAAATGAAAAAGACAAAGAAGCCTTGGTCATCGCAGTGGGAGTGTCACTAAATATCCTTCAATCGGATGGCGCTAGTATATGACCGTTCACAACCATAAATAGATAGACGAGTGAAAATGAAGCCGTAAGATTGTAACATGTCAACCAGGGACTTAAGCAATAATAAAGTCTATTGCTAGAAAGCCCAATCCTACCATACATGGTCGATCCAATAGGGTAGGAGATAAAAATTGGGCAGGCAACCAGCCGTAAATAAATAAATAAATTGCTAACAAAAAAATGCTTTGTAATGATAATAAAAGTAAAACTGAGGGATGTTACACCTGCATAACTGATAATAAATAAAAAATAGAAATAAAAATAGAAAATAAAAATAACAAAACAAATAAAAATAAAAATAAAATGAATAAAAATTAAAACAAATGGAAAATGGATATACCCCAGGGGGAAAGAATGTGCCCACACTGGAGTCAGAGTAAGGAGGGGGTCTCACAAATTCAACCAATTAATATCACAGATAAAATAAAATAAAATCAATAAGTACGTAAAATTAGAAATTACTTAAAAAACAATTGAGATCAAACTCTACATTCATACCTCTGGGTGTGAGGGTACCCAGGGTATGTATCCATTTAGATTCTTTTTTGGCTGAGGATTCTCATTTTATGACCTCCCCTCCATGGTTTATTATACTTGTTAATCGCCCAAAATTGTAAATGAGAGGGGTCTCTGTTGTGTGTAAGTGCAAAATGTTTGGAGACGCTATGCTTGGGGAATCCTTTACAAATGTTTTGTATATGCTCTTTCACCCTCACCCGTAAGGCTCTTTTAGTTCTACCCACATATTGTAGATTACAACTACACTGTAAAACATAAACGACTCCCTCTGTATTACAGCTGATAAAGTCTTTAATCTGGTACGTCTGACCCGTGGTTGTAGCTACAAATTCAGTTTTTTTTAGCTTTATTTGCATGTAGGCAAGCGAAGCACCGTTTACAGGGATAGAATCCAGTGCCAGTAAAGAATGTAAAGGTGTTCTTGGGAGGGGGTTGTACTACATTTTTATTTCCACAAAGATTTTATTGAGAAAGATGCAAGGTTATACAGTCTCAGTGAAAAAAAAGGAAAAACAATTACCACAATAAAATTGCCTTTATAACTGGCAGTAATACCGTAACAGACACAGAAGTAAAACATTCAACTCTGATCGTGTAGGAATAGGCTCATAACAATACATTAAATGTCAAGGTAGTATAAGGTGAGATGTATTAATGGGGAAGGCTTTACGAAAATCTATTGGTGGTAAGTAGAGGATGGGGTTTCGATACCCCTTATGGAGACCGAAGGTTAGGGGGGGAAGGGAGGGTAAAGAAAGGGACTGGGATAGATAAGGTGAGCAGGTGTGGGGATAGGAAGGGGTTTAGCTTATTGAGGTCCGTGGAACTCCGCCTTGTGATGTGGGTGTGTCAGCGTGTTGGGGGTGGACGATGTCTGGGTAGCTAGAGGGAATTGCCGGGAGTCGGGTTGTTAAGGCTTATATATGGCGCAGTATTTGTCTGTGTTCTGGAAATGAATCCAGGGCAACCAGATT
This sequence comes from Glandirana rugosa, assembly GCA_018402905.1. NCBI lineage: Eukaryota > Metazoa > Chordata > Amphibia > Anura > Ranidae > Glandirana > Glandirana rugosa. The sequence goes on along the minus strand of BLSH010132668.1, from coordinate 271,057 downwards.
TTGTGATGTTTGTTTAGATTGTCTGAAGCTATTGCTATAAGTTCCTCTATTTCCATGATTTTGTTGAGTCTGCTAAGCCAAGCTTTGAGTGAGGGAGCTGTTGTCTGTTTACAGAGGACCGGAATACACATGGTAGCTGAAGTCATCATATGCATGGCTAGGGAGTGACGATGTAGATGTTTCCTAGATTTAGAATAGTGTAAGATGTATTGATGTAGGGAGAAGTCTATTGGGTGTGTGGAGACTTGTGTAATTATGTCGTGAACCTGTTCCCAATAGACTTTAATAGTCGGGCATTCCCACCAGATATGTTTCATTGAGCCCCCTGGATTCCCACATCTCCAACATACGTTGGGGCAATGAGGGTAGAATGTGTGGAGTACGGCGGGTGTTCTGTACCATTGAGTTAGCACTTTGTAATTATGTTCCTGTGTGGAGACGTTGCGGGAGCTTTTGTGTGCTGAGAGACATATAGTTTCCCAATCACGATCAGGTAGGTTGTTAGTGGGTTCTGGATCCCATACTTTCCTGATGGGAGCTAGATGGTCTGTTGTTTGGGAGGAGAGCAGGGCATGTAAATTTGCAATAAGATGTCTCTGAGGTTGGGAGTCGCAGAGTTTCTCAAAGGAGGTCAGGGGTTTGAGGTAGAGAGTTTTGTCCTTCGAGCAGGTGAGGAAGTGTCGGATCTGGAGATATGACCAGTTGGGGATGGATTCAACGATGTTAGAGTTAATTAGATCTATTTTGGTTCGGAAGACACCACGGGAGAAAAAATGGTGTGCTTTAGGGCGAGCGTTTGGTGGGAATATGGCTTTCAAACCGGAGAGTCCCGGGGGGAAGCTGGGATTGTTTAGCTAGTTGGGAGGATTTTGAGAGTTCCTGAAGGCACTGTATGGGGGGGGGGGGCGATTAGGGGGAAATTTTTGTTAGTCATCTCTTTATCTTGTTTCTGGAGCCAGGTTAAATCCTGAAGGGGGTGTTTTAAGATGGATTGTTCAAGGGGGACCCAATCCTTGATCTTGTTGTGAATGTGCCAGTCTATTACTCTTGCCAGTAGTATGGCCTTGTGGTATCTTTGGAAGTCAGGCAGACCAATGCCTCCCCTGTGCTTGGGGGCAGAAAGTCTAGCTAGACTAATGCGAAGTGGACTTTTTTTTCCATATGAATGAGCTGAGTTGGGATCTTATGGAAGAGAAGAATGATTTGGGTAGGGTAATGGGTATTGCCTGTGCGACGTACAGGAATCTGGGGAAAGATGTAATTTTGATAGTAGCAGCTCGCCCAAACCAGGAGAGATTTAGTTTCTCCCATGCGTGGAGGTCTTTTGAAAGTTCCCACAGAAAGGGGAGGAAATCTAATGTATAAAGACCCAATGTCGTCGTAGGGAGTTTTATGCCCAAGTATGGGATTGCGTCTGACTTCCAGGTGAAGGAGAAGGAATCCCGGCATCTACTCAAAGTGTTGTCAGAAAGGGAAATGTTAAGGGCGTAAGATTTTTTGATATTAATTTTGAAATTGGATATGGATCCAAATTTGAGAAACTCCCCGAGAAGATTGGGGATGGTGATCTCTGGCTTTGTAAGGAAGAGGAGGATATCATCAGCAAAGGCAGCTATCTTGTAGGTACGATTGCCAATTGTGACCCCCGTGATATCCGGGTTTGTTTGAAGGCATATGAGGAAAGGTTCCATAGTAAGAATAAAAATCAGCGGGGAGAGAGGGCATCCCTGCCTGGTCCCGTTCTGGATGGGGAAGGCGCTCGACAGGTGGCCATTTAACTTAATCCTAGCATGTGGATTGGAATATAGGCTAAGGATGCTATTTAGCATAAAGTGTCCCAGCCCCATGGAGGAAAGGACCGCTGCCATATAATCCCAGGCCACTCTGTCGAACGCCTTCTCCGCATCTGTAGACAGGAAGAAACCCTCAGTAGTTGTCTTAGCTAACCAATGCTGGATGGTAAGGGCCTTGATGGTGTTATCTCAAGCTTCTCTGCCAGGGACAAAACCCGCTTGGTTATGAGAAATTAGGTCGGGAATGAAGGGGAGGAGTCTGTTGGCCAATAATTTTGCGTAGATCTTGATGTCCACATTTAGTAGAGAGATGGGCCTATAATTTTCAACTGATGTGGGGTCTTTCCCTTTCTTATGTATAACCGATATGTGGGCCTCTAGTAAATCTTTGGGGGGTTCCTTTATGTAAAGTAGGGAGTTAAATGCGGATAGGAAGTGTGGGGCCAAAACATTTGCATATGTCTGGTAATATAAACCCGTGAGGCCATCGGGACCCGGGCTTTTCCCTGGTTTAAGGATTTTCAGGGCAAGTTGGAGTTCCTCCGTAGTTAAGGGTGCGTCAATGGTAGCTGCTTGGTCCGGGGTGAGCTGGGGCATTTTGTGTTCCAAAAGGTAGTTATCAATAGCTGCAGTCCTGTCATGTGGGTTCTGAGGGTGGCTGGGGTGCCGTGGCAAGTTATATAGGTTAGAGTAGTACTCAACGAACTGTTGTGCAATGTCTTCTGTTTTGTTGATTTTCAGTCCCGACCTGTTTGTGATAGTGTGTATTGTCATTTGTGCCCTTTTGCCTCTAAGTAGCCTGGCCAAGAGCTTGCCACTCTTGTTCGCTTGGTCATAGAAAAGTTTGGTAGTTAGCATAAATTTCCTTTTTACCTGTCTATCTAATTCCTCCAACAGAGCTCGCCTTGCCAGTACCAGGGCAGCGTAATCAGATTCAGCTTTACTTCGTTTATGAGAGGCTTCTAGAGTACGCACTTGCGTGGTTAGTGCCGCAATAGTAGCCTGTCTTGCTTTTTTCAGTTGTGAAGATAAGGAAATGCATTTGCCTCTTATAACGCATTTGTGCGCCAGCCACCGAGTTAAGGCAGACGTCTCTGAGGAGGAGTTGAGTGTGAAATACTCCGTTAGTGTCGACTGTAAGGTTTCTTTACTCGCCAGATTGCTAAGAAGCTGTGGGTCTAGTCTCCAGCTTTTGTGTCTCTGTTCAGAGTTGGGAAAGTAGAGGGTCATAGTGATGGGGTGGTGATCTGATATATACATAGGCTCTATGGAGGTGTTTTGGAGGTAGGTCAGGTCCGATTGAGTGAGGAAGAAATAGTCGATACGGGAGTATTTGTTATGAGGAGGGGAGAAGTAGGTGTAGTCTTTGGAGTCAGGGTTGAGGGTTCTCCAGGTGTCATGTAGGGACAACAGGTGCAGTTGATTTTTAATTTGGCGGAGGGCGCGGTATGGTAGAGAGGAGGATCCAGTTGAGGAGTCAAGGTTAGGACAGAGGGGGACATTAAGATCGCCTCCGAGAATGGTGATTCCTTCGTGGAATGGGATAAGTCTGTCTATTACTTTCCTGATAAAGGGAACTTGGCTAGTGTTAGGAGCGTAGATATTAGCTAACGTCACAGGCTTATTATGGATGTGCCCTTTTACGAATAGATATCGCACTTCGGGGTCGACTAGATGGGCAGAGAGTTGGAATGGGAGGCTTTTGGCTATAAGAATGGTAACTCCCTTGGTTTTTTTGAGTGGGGAGGGGGCATGAAAGGAGTGTGGATATCTTCCGTTATGAAATTTGGGGATGTCTCGTGCTCTGAAATGTGTCTCCTGTATGAAAATTACTTGTGCTTTAAGTTTAGACGCTTCTCTGAGGACAGCAGACCTTTTTTCAGGGGTGTTAAGGCCCCTGGCGTTAAGGGACATAATCTTCAGGATGCCTTGACTGCTCATTTTGTTCTTGGAAATACTACGGTTAAGTTGAGAGGGAGGGGGACGGGGCGGGGGAGGGGAACAAGGGAGGGGGGAACAGGGGGGGGTGGGGGGGTCAAGGGGATTGGGAAGTCAAAAGGGCTAGGTTAAATGGAAGGGGTGTAAGGATGTGTGGGCACTCTGGACCGCACTATGAGATCCCTAGAGGGTATCGGCCAGATGTGTATCTAGCCGATGTGGGGGGTCTGTGGAAAGGATTGGCGGACTGAATGAGAGGTGGAAGGCCAAGGGCAGCGGGGAGGGCAGCGCCTATAGCCAGCACCCCTGAGGGGGGGCGGGGGGGGGCGGAGAAGCTAGTTCATTACTAAGATGAAGCGGGGCATCACTAAAGGAGGTGTCTGCAAGTATATGTTTCTGCCGAGCGAGGGGGGCAAGGGGTCCCCACCTCGCAAGGCAGAAGCGCCGTCTACTATCGGACCTAAACGGGGAAACGAGTGTTCCAGCTGTAGGCAACCCTGCATTAAGAAGAAAATATTTGACAGCAGTAGCAAATCTAGATATCTAGGCATACATGTTTAGTGAAAAGGCACAGTGACCTTGCAAAGGGAGGCAACAGACCTGCCACCTACCCAGCATCACAATACCGGGTCGTCGGTCCTGGGCACCTCCCGTTGAGGCGGCGCCCCGGAGGACGTCCGGTCGGTAATATAGTTAAAGAACAGGGAGTAATAACATCATAACAGTAGCAATAATGAGCATATAGATACCAAACCTGAAGCCATCCCATATGGTGTGGAGCTCAGGCTTTAAGCAACGAACCTGGGGGCAGCCTATAGGGAGGCCCCCAGGTTGATCTGGCCCGGAGTCCAGGATATCTTCCTTATCTGCTTCGACAGGCAGTCTCTGCTGGATGCGTGCAAGGTTGCATGGGTAAGACCCCACAAACGGAGAAGCAGATCCAGATGCAGCCAAGTTAGACCACAATCAGTAGGGAAAGGCTTGGGAGTTGTACAGTCAGGAGAGAAGCATCCGCTGGTTCGGAGGAGGCAGTGTATGAAGAAAATGTTGGTCTTAGGGTTCGTAAGCCAACTAGCAAGTGTCTGTAGGTGAGGTTAGAAGTTGATTGCTATGTTGCCTTCTCAAATACTGTCCTTAGAGGAAGTTTTTAGCAATCCGTGGTCAAGTAAATAAAGCATCGGCTTGGTTCTAGTGCGGTTCAGCAAGGGTTGCACCGAGCATGGAAGACAGCGTAATAGGGTAAGTCAACGGGGGTGTCCAAGAGCAGACGTGCAGGGGAGGGAGGGAGAAATAGGTAGGAGGAGAGAAGCAGACATCGTCAATAGTGATCAAACAGGAGCACATTACTCATTAATTTGGAGATGTTGGAGTAGGTATTTAGACCGAAGTCAGGCCTCCTGCTCCGGGTCAGGTTCAGGGTTGCGATCTTCCTGAGGTTCATCCGGGACCGGTGCAGCATGGTCCTGTCTTCTGTGACGAGATGGAGTGGTATTTGCTCTTCTTCGCGGTGTATGTATGTCAGCATCCTGAGGAAGTAATTCCGCCCACATTGCTGGGATCGAGAATTCCCGGTACCATTCAGGAACCGGGATAGGTCTCATATTTACATGTTCGAAGAAGTGGGGTAGATCAGCTGGAGTTTGCAGGACAAAGGTACGGCCTTGAACGGTGACGGAGAGTCCAAAGGGAAAACGCCACTTGTAGACTATGCGCCTTTCTCTGAGTGCTGTGAGTATGGGGTGTAGAGCCCTTCTGTGGTTCAAGGTTATCTGGGAGAGATCCTGGAATATTTTAATTTCCGCTCCGTTTAGAGTAATTTATTGTTGGTCACGGGCATGAATGACTAGCTCTTCCTTCAGTTTGTAGTCCATAAAACAACAAACAATGTCTCTCGGTGGGTCTCCCTCTCTCCCCCTGGGACGTAGGGCTCTGTGAACCCGCTCAAACTCTACCGGTGCATTTTGGGGTCTTTCCAAGACATTGTTGACTAAGGACTGGAGAGCCAGGGGGATTTGATCGTGTTTGATGCTTTCGGGGACCCCGCAAATGCGGAGGTTCCTTCTGCTGCCCCTATTATCGAGGTCCTCAAGTTTCCTCTGCATGTCAATGAGGTGTAAGTAATATCGGGCGCCATGTTGCTAGAGTTCCTGAATATCAGCATAGTGACGACCGGCTGCTCTTTTGACTTCCTCGAGTCTGTCGTTGACCCCTCTGAGTTCGTCCTTAAGGTCGGATACTGCGTCCGACAGAGCTCCCTTAATGTCAGATGCGAGGGATTGAAGGTCAGTAATCTTGGGCATCTGGTTTATGAGAGTGAGCAGTGTTCCCTGGTCTGCAGGTGGTTTATTCTTCTGAGTGCCTTCAGATTGCCTGCGGGCCATGGCGGATGGTGAAGAGTGGGATGTAGAGGGTTCCGGAGCAGACGGGGGTTGTGTGAGGAATAGTTCGGGGAGATTACAATCCGGTTGAGAGTAAGGGGCGTTAGAGAAGAAGTCATTTATATAGTATGTTTTCAATGAAAGACGCTGCCCTCTCCGCGTTGCCACAGGCCCTGGATTATTTAGGCATCTTTACTCATGTCCAACTGGAGATGAACTGAGGCCACTTTAATGGGTAACTGCATCCACAAAGCCGGGTCCCGACAAATAAGGGTCCTGGGGTCCAGGTCGGTGTAGTTTGGGGATAAGGAGGGGTATAGAAGGCCCCAAGAGTAGCCCACCAGTGAGTATGTGGCCTGTTGTAGTCCGGATGGCCTGGCTGTGTGCTGCGGCCTAGCCGTGGATGAAGCCGCGGACTAAATTTACGGGCGTCCCGGGTGTTCACTTGGGAACGTGCCGATTTTGGGCCCAGTCTCTGGGGTAGGCTAGTAGGAGCCTCAGGGGCCCTGTGTCGGGGCTCGGAGCCGCGGATTAGCTGCGGGATGCTTGTTGGAAGCAGCCGTGGCCTAGGCCGCAAATGAAGCCGTGGCCTAAATTTGTGGAGCCGCGGAGGTCGGGCACGGGCAGCCGCGATTTTCGGACCGGGGTGTAGAGGAAAGTGTTGGGAAGCCTCCTAAGTGAGATTGGGTAGCTCACCTGTCCTTAGAGAGGTCGGATGCCTTCAGATTGTATCTGGGAGATCAGAGCTCTCCCAGAACACGTCCGCCGTCCACCAGGTCCAAGCCACGCCCCCCTGTACTACATTTTTAATTAGTAGATCTCTAATGGTTGGGGCTCTTTTATAAATTAATTTAGGTTTGTCAGATAATATTGAGTGTAGATGTTTGTCCCCCTTCAAAATATGCCAATGTTTGGATATTAGTTTCTCTACTTCCTTATATTGAATATTGTAGTCCAGTATCAAAGACGGGGCTTCCGGGAATGTGGTTTTCTATCCATGTCGCTGACTTCTTTAGTTTGTTGCTGAATAAGTTCCTTCGGGCAACCCTTATCTATGAATCTTTTACCAATCATATCGGCTTGACTAGCAAAGTCTTCTTCTGTTGTGCAGTTCCTTTTGAGTCTTATTAGTTGTCCCTTAGGTATGTTAAACAACCAAGGTTTAAAATGGCAGCTATTAAACGATAAGTAACTATTCCTATCAACTGCTTTAAAATGGGTTTTGGTTAATAGTAGGCCACCCTCTAGTCTGATACTGAGATCCAGATATTCTATTTCTTTTTCCTGTATGTTCCAGTGGAGTTGGATGTTCCTATCATTCTCATTTAGATGGTTGAGGAAGGACAATAGAGATTCTTTACTGCCGTTCCATATTATGAACAAGTCATCGATGTACCTTTTATATAGCGCTAGTTCCAGGGGCATGTTCCTATACACTGAGTATTCTTCCCATTGTGCCATGAATGCATTGGCTACACTGGGTGTGAATCTAGCCCCCATGGCTACTCCTGTGGTCTGCTTGTAATAAGACTGGTTATGGCAAAAGTAATTATATTTCAAACAAAATTCGATACATTTCACTAGATATTTTCGTTGGAAGCATTGTAGTGAGCTGTAGTGTTTTAACACCCATTTAGTTGTCTCACACGCTTGGTGGTGTTTAATGACGGTATATAGGGAGGACACATCTGCTGTAACCAGCAGGCTCCTCCCTTCTAGTACTGGTACATCCTTGATGACTTGTAAAACATGTTTAGTGTCCTTTAAGAACGCCTTGGTAGCTTGTACCGCTGGTTGCAGCAAGGAGTCGATGTATTGTCCCATACGTGCAGTGAGGGAATCAATCCCATTAACGATAGGTCTTCCTGGTGGATGATCTTTATCCTTATGTATTTCAGGGACTGTATAGATCACTGGTGTTCTACATGATTCAGGAACTAAATATTTGGCCTCTTTTTTTATTAAGCACATCCTTTTTTGTACCTAAATGCATTAATTTCTCCAATTCTTTTTTATATTGATGGATAGGGTTCCCTCTCAGTTTAGTATACGTGTTACTGTCTTCCAGCTGTCTGTTAATTTCCATAAGGTATTGCTCTTTCGATTGTAGTAGGACTCCATCTCCCTTATCCGCCGGTCGAATGACCAAATCCTTCCTCTTGGTTAGAGATTGTATCCCTTTCTTAATGTGGCCAGGGTCAGCTACTCTCTTAACTTTCAGGTTTTCCAAATCTTGTAATACCAGTTTTTTGAACACCTCCATATGCGGTTGTCGTGTATCTGTGGATTGAACAACGACTGATTCCTTAAATTACTGTGCACTATTCTGGTGGTGTCTGTCTCCATTGGTACCTCATGGCTCCGTGGGTTACTGAGCAAATATTCTTTATTGTTAAATTTCCTCACATATTTTTGAATGCCAATATAAGCGTCAAATTTATTCAGGTTTGCATATTTCAGTCCCTTATACAGTACTGCTACCTCTTCTGGGGTGAGGTTCTGTCCGCTCAAATTAAAGATTCCTTCCCCTACTGGTCTCTTTTTCGCTTGGGATCTCTTCCCCGCTCTGCATTCTTTCTTACTCCTTCGTTTTCCACCCGTTCTTCTCGGGGTTTCTTCTTCGGTGAATACGGCAGTTCCGGTGGTCTCCTCGCTGGGGATTGCTGTCTCCTCCTGGGTGTATAATCCATCCTGTCCCTGTCTAAAAAAAGGCTTCCTATAAAATTCTGCTTGTGTTGATTGACAATAAGGTAATTTTTCACAGTTGCTGATCGGGTCATACCTGTTATAGGTAGGCACTGGGCTTCTTACGTTATATCCATATTGGTCTCTATATTGTGGGCGGTTCCATGAGTCTCCTGCTGGTCTCCCATTTCTCTATCCATGTCGCTGACTTCTTTAGTTTGTTGCTGAATAAGTTCCTTCGGGCAACCCTTATCTATGAATCTTTTACCAATCATATCGGCTTGACTAGCAAAGTCTTCTTC
>BLSH010132668.1:251260-261951 GCA_018402905.1 Glandirana rugosa | reverse complement strand
TTAATAGTAGGCCACCCTCTAGTCTGATACTGAGATCCAGATATTCTATTTCTTTTTCCTGTATGTTCCAGTGGAGTTGGATGTTCCTATCATTCTCATTTAGATGGTTGAGGAAGGACAATAGAGATTCTTTACTGCCGTTCCATATTATGAACAAGTCATCGATGTACCTTTTATATAGCGCTAGTTCCAGGGGCATGTTCCTATACACTGAGTATTCTTCCCATTGTGCCATGAATGCATTGGCTACACTGGGTGTGAATCTAGCCCCCATGGCTACTCCTGTGGTCTGCTTGTAATAAGACTGGTTATGGCAAAAGTAATTATATTTCAAACAAAATTCGATACATTTCACTAGATATTTTCGTTGGAAGCATTGTAGTGAGCTGTAGTGTTTTAACACCCATTTAGTTGTCTCACACGCTTGGTGGTGTTTAATGACGGTATATAGGGAGGACACATCTGCTGTAACCAGCAGGCTCCTCCCTTCTAGTACTGGTACATCCTTGATGACTTGTAAAACATGTTTAGTGTCCTTTAAGAACGCCTTGGTAGCTTGTACCGCTGGTTGCAGCAAGGAGTCGATGTATTGTCCCATACGTGCAGTGAGGGAATCAATCCCATTAACGATAGGTCTTCCTGGTGGATGATCTTTATCCTTATGTATTTCAGGGACTGTATAGATCACTGGTGTTCTACATGATTCAGGAACTAAATATTTGGCCTCTTTTTTTATTAAGCACATCCTTTTTTGTACCTAAATGCATTAATTTCTCCAATTCTTTTTTATATTGATGGATAGGGTTCCCTCTCAGTTTAGTATACGTGTTACTGTCTTCCAGCTGTCTGTTAATTTCCATAAGGTATTGCTCTTTCGATTGTAGTAGGACTCCATCTCCCTTATCCGCCGGTCGAATGACCAAATCCTTCCTCTTGGTTAGAGATTGTATCCCTTTCTTAATGTGGCCAGGGTCAGCTACTCTCTTAACTTTCAGGTTTTCCAAATCTTGTAATACCAGTTTTTTGAACACCTCCATATGCGGTTGTCGTGTATCTGTGGATTGAACAACGACTGATTCCTTAAATTACTGTGCACTATTCTGGTGGTGTCTGTCTCCATTGGTACCTCATGGCTCCGTGGGTTACTGAGCAAATATTCTTTATTGTTAAATTTCCTCACATATTTTTGAATGCCAATATAAGCGTCAAATTTATTCAGGTTTGCATATTTCAGTCCCTTATACAGTACTGCTACCTCTTCTGGGGTGAGGTTCTGTCCGCTCAAATTAAAGATTCCTTCCCCTACTGGTCTCTTTTTCGCTTGGGATCTCTTCCCCGCTCTGCATTCTTTCTTACTCCTTCGTTTTCCACCCGTTCTTCTCGGGGTTTCTTCTTCGGTGAATACGGCAGTTCCGGTGGTCTCCTCGCTGGGGATTGCTGTCTCCTCCTGGGTGTATAATCCATCCTGTCCCTGTCTAAAAAAAGGCTTCCTATAAAATTCTGCTTGTGTTGATTGACAATAAGGTAATTTTTCACAGTTGCTGATCGGGTCATACCTGTTATAGGTAGGCACTGGGCTTCTTACGTTATATCCATATTGGTCTCTATATTGTGGGCGGTTCCATGAGTCTCCTGCTGGTCTCCCATTTCTCTATCCATGTCGCTGACTTCTTTAGTTTGTTGCTGAATAAGTTCCTTCGGGCAACCCTTATCTATGAATCTTTTACCAATCATATCGGCTTGACTAGCAAAGTCTTCTTCTGTTGTGCAGTTCCTTTTGAGTCTTATTAGTTGTCCCTTAGGTATGTTAAACAACCAAGGTTTAAAATGGCAGCTATTAAACGATAAGTAACTATTCCTATCAACTGCTTTAAAATGGGTTTTGGTTAATAGTAGGCCACCCTCTAGTCTGATACTGAGATCCAGATATTCTATTTCTTTTTCCTGTATGTTCCAGTGGAGTTGGATGTTCCTATCATTCTCATTTAGATGGTTGACACCACCAGACACCCATCACCCATCAGTGACCACCACCAGACACCCGTCATCCATCAGTGACCACCGCCAGTCACCCGCCACTAGTGTTGAGCGAACCCGGACTGTAACATTCGGGTCCGTACTGAACTTTCGGGTGTCAGGGACCCGGACCTGAACACAGGCACTTCAAAAAACGTTTGGGTTTGGGTTCGGGTTCTGGTAGTTGATCACGCATGTTGAATAGCTGAAGGGCAGCCAATCAACAAGCGTTTCACTGGTTTGCCCTTAGAAGCCATCACAGCCATGCCTACTAATGGCATGGCTGTGATTGGCCAGTGTATCATGTGACCCAGCCTCTTTATAAGCTGGAGTCACAGTGCTGCATGTCACATGCTCTTGGGTTAGTGTAGGGAGAGGATGCTGCCGGCGATTTTGTGAGGGAGAAATTGCAGACATTTTAACATCTGATCCTGCATCCTGAGATTACTACTGCTGTTGTTCTGAGGGACAGATTGCAGAAACTTGAGATTTCACATACTGCTGCTTTGAGTGACAGTTTGCAGATTGCAGATCAAACTCTGCATAACACAACGATCGCTACGATCGTGCACAACGATCGGATTGTTGGAGTAATTTGAGATTTCACATACTGCTGCTTTGAGTGACAGATTGCAGATCAAACCCTGCCTAACACAACGATTGTACACAAAGATCAGATTGTGGGATCGTACACAACGATTAGATTGTGGGAGTAATTTGAGATTTTACATACTGCTGCTTTGAGTGATCTAACTGCACTAGGTAGAGGCTTCTGCTTAGAGGGACAGATTCTTGTTCAAAAACCATTGCCTACTCCTATAGGGCCAGCTGTTGCTGTAAGTGACACATTATTGTTCAAAAATCATCTCCTAGTTCTAAAGGGAGAGTTTCCAGCTGTTGCTTAGAGGGACAGATTATTGTTCAAAAATCATTGCCTACTCCTATAGGGCCAGGTTCCAGCTGTTGCTGTAAGTGACACATTATTGTTCAAAAATCATCTCCTAGTTCTAAAGGGAGAGCTTTCAGCTGTTGCTGTAAGTGACACATTATTGTTCAAAAATCATCTCCTAATTTTAAAGGGAGAGTTTCCAGCTGTTGCTTAGAGGGACAGATTATTGTTCAAAAATCATTGCCTAGGGGGGCGTGGCCAGCAGCAGAGGTGAATGGTCACAGCTTAGTGCTGCTCCCAGGACTGGAGATCTCCTATAGCAGCACAAAGCGACCTAAACAGCTCCTGACACCCTAATCTTGCACCGGAGGTGGGGGAGAGTAACCAGAAGTTATGGGTAAGAGAAAGGATCGAGGCATTCCCCGCAAACTGGATGATTTTAGAAGTCCAGCCGGGACACAGGAATCCCAAGATGGAGCCAGATCGTCCTTACAGACACATGCTGCTGCTGAAGCAGAACGGCACAGAGATAAGCTAAACGGAGATAAGCAGAACTGCCACAAGGAATAAGCTGAAATCACAGATAAAAGCATTCCAGAGGAGATTAACAGCCCATTGAGGCAGAGAAGAAGATACTTGCTCTCAGAAACTAAAGTAAGTGATAATGACACTGACACACATTGTATGGAAATACAACTCCCTAGCAATCCCCATGCTGATAAACTACACGCATTTCCCACATCAGGTCAGCCTATTATTGACACTGACATTAAACAAATGCTTCTGACACTAAGGGGCACTATTCAACAAGATATGCAAGCATATATGCACAAAAAAAATGAGGACATTGGAAAACTTGAAGAGAGAGTGGATTATTTGGAAACCAAAATGACAGATTTCACTGATGCGCATAATGAATTGGTTGATGCCCACTTTGACCTCGAAGAGGAAGTTAAAAATTTGCGCTTCAAAGTCTCAAATTTGGAGGACAGGTCCAGGTGGAATAATATTAAATTTAGAGGAATACCAGAAAACATAAACAATTCTGAATTGAGTCAATTCCTTAAGAAATTGCTGACAGATCTCATCCCGGGTATTCCGAAACAAGAAACAGTAATTGACAGAGCCCACAGGCTACCCAAACCTTCTCACATTCCGGAGAAACTGCCCAGAGATGCGATTGCAAGATTTCACTTCTATCATGTAAAAGACATGCTTATGCAATTTGCGCGCCAAAACTCACCACTACCGGACCCATACTCAGGTATCCTTCTCTACTCTGATCTATCGCAAGCTTCAATTCAAGCCAGGAAAAACCTCAACCCACTAACCAAAATACTACGTAATCATAAAATCATTTACAAATGGGGATTTCCGACTAAGCTCCTCCTTGACTGGAACCATAAGTCCTATTCCATCTACACCTTGGAGGAAGGCTTAAAACTGATGGAAAAGTGGGGCCTACTCCCATCAGAAGTTCAATCAATGCATAGGAACGCACAACCCGAGAAACTCCCCCAACAATGGCATCAGAAATAAAACTCACACTGAAGGAGGAACAAAGTAACCTCCGATTATCTGATCAATATTAATCATCCTCAGGATATGACCTTTCCCTATAGGAATCTCCCGTTTCTTACAGAACGAACAGTATTACCTCCAACTTTAAGTGCAAAGTTATGCACAAATTAGTTGTTGCACAACAACTGGTTCTTTTTTTATGTTTATATGTTTATTACCTTTTTTTCCTTGCCATTGTACTAATAAGACTGTACTGCCTCTGCGTTCTGTACATAACTTACAAACAAACTCTAACTGATATCTGCCAAAAAAGACATCAATCTTCAAAATACAAGATGAGCGGACCCATCTTCTATCAAATAAGATGCCATCAACATCAAAGAACACACAAATGACCGATGACAACACTTAAACTTTTATCCCTAAATGCGAAAGGCCTAAACAGCCCATATAAAAGAAAGGCACTCTGGAAAGATGCACTACAGGTAAAATCCAATATTCTATGTGTGCAGGAATCCCATTTTGCAGCAGATAAACCTCCAGAATTTTCCCACCCAAAATTTCCGCATATTTTTTGCTCAAACGGACCTAAAAAGAGGAATGGAGTAATAACGGCCATAAAGGATGATGTTACTTTTCAACAGCTGGATATCGTAACAGACCCACTTGGACAATACATCATACTAGTGGCAATAATTGATAATGCTACTTACACTATTGCGAACATCTATGCTCCCAACCGACACCCCATGAGATTTATCAAAAAAAGTATGATCAAAATTAAAACAATTCAAAGAGGTCATGTAATAATATGTGGAGATTTTAATTCCCCGATGGACCCCGTCTTAGACACCTTCAAAAGCTTGCACTCCACCAGAACAGGACTTGGGAATTATTTCCATCAAGAGGACATGTTTGATCCCTGGAGATGTCTTCATGCGAATGAGAAAGATTTTACATTTTTCTCCAATAGACATAAATCCTACTCTAGGATTGATTACTTCCTTGTGGACAGATCCCTCCTACAGAGAGTTCAGGAAGCCCTTATCTATAATATCACATGGTCAGACCATGTTCTCATCTCTATAACTATAGAAATGAATACCCAATCAACTAAATTCACCAAATGGAGCAATAACACTTACTTATACTCTCTGGGGGAGTAAATGTCCACAATGAAGAACAAAATTAATGAATTTTTTGTGCTTAATGATAACAACGCAACATCCACAACAAATGTATGGTGCTCTCACAAAGCCTATGCCAGAGGTCTATTAATCCAACTGGCTTCAAGGATTAAAAAAAAAATAACCAAAAATTAAATGACCTCCTGGGAAAAATAGCTGAGATAGAAAAGGATCATAAGAAAACCCCACACAATCTGTCTCTAAACACACAACTCAACACATTAAGAATGGAATTGAGAAATATTTTAGTAGCTAATCAAGAAAAATATCTCAAAAAACTTAAACTAAATTATTATTTGTAAAACAATAGAGCAGGTAAACTATTGGCTAATATACTGCGACAAAGACAAATTAAACAAAATATCCCTAAACTTATTCACCATAAGACAAAAAAAACATTATATAATCCACAAGAAATAGCGGACGCATTCTCAGATTACTACGAAGATCTATATAATCTAAAAAACGACCCTAACACCCCTCAGCCCTCCCAGGACAAAATTAAAGACTTTCTACTGAAAACCATTCTACCCAAAATAGACCCAGAAGCTCTTGAATCACTTAACAAACCTTTAGCTGAAACCGAAGTCCAAAAGGTAATACAATCCCTCCCATTACATAAATCTCCAGGTAATGATGGTCTATCGAGTGAATACTATAAAACTTTCGCTAAGATCCTAGTCCCTCAACTAACTAAAACATTTAACAAAATAATTAACCAAAAAGAGCTCCCAAAAGAAATGCTAGAAGCAATTATTGTTACCATCCCTAAACCGGGCAAAGACCCTTCATCCCAACAAACTATAGACCGATTTCTCTTCTTAATTCAGACTTAAAAATATACGCCAAAATTATAGCAAACCGACTCCTAAATATCACACCATACCTCATCAATCCGGACCAAGTAGGATTCGTTAAGGGTAGACAGGCCCCAGACAGTACTAGACGCATGATTAATCAATCAATCACTCAGAGCTAACTCGAATGCCTTCTCTGCTCCTTGCTTTGGATGCAGAGAAGGCGTTCGATAGGGTACACTGGGACTATATATCAGAAACACTGAAAGGCTTTGGCTTCTCTGGGTTTATCTATGAAGCCATAATGTCCTTATACACAAACCCATCAGCAAGAATAATGACCTCGGGGTACTATATCCAAAAGCTTCCTCTTAACAAATGGTACAAGACAAGGATGTCCCCTGTCACCCATAATATTCTCACTAGCAACTGAACCCCTAGCAGTGAGCATAAGGGCAAATAAAAAAATAATGGGTATCCAGATAGGTGACTACAACCATAAAATAGGGTTATTCGCCGATGATATCATCCTGGCTGTTACAAATCTAACCCAGTCACTACCAGAAATACAAAAGACATTTGACTCCTTTGGAGACGTATCTTATTACAAAATTAATAAAAACAAAAGCTCCATTATGCCCATGAATCTCACTAAAGAAACGACCACCTTACTTAAAAAAGACATAAAATAAATCTGCAGCGCCTATAGTAGGGGGTTAAGTCCCAAAAAGGAGAAGATAAATCAAATAGCATCCAATTATTCAAATACAAGTCCTTCTCATCATAATATTTCAACGCAGCAACATCATAAATGGCGACCCACGTTCTAAGGTAATGGGTGTGTGCTTACCAGAACCAGGTAGTACATGCGCGGAGATCTATACCAAGATAGATGGTCACTCTCATGGATTATCCGGTGACAAGAGGGGGAGGAAGGATGTCCCGTCCAGATACAACGTTTCCGCCTGCTAATGGCTCCACTGTAGAGGACTCTCTGGTTCCACACTCAGCAGGGACGCTCCACTCCTCCGGGAGGGGAGCTGGAGGAAGGAGGGGGAGCAGAGAGAATACGGCTCCAGACCTTTACCACACAGTTTCTGGGACTCGTCCAATATGTACCCAATGGGGAAAAGAAAAAAGGAATCCGCGATCGTGTGATAACGTTTAAAAGGATGTTTAATCAATTCAGGGATAAAAATACTCACATGGTATAGATAAAAATCAGAGCTCTATGAAACATGACAGGAGAGAAAAGGGAACCCAACGCGTTTCGGCTACCTAGCCTTCATCTGGGGTATTCCCCCCTCCTGTCAGACCTGATATTTATAGATAAATGCAATACAAGAAAGATCAGCCTCTAGGGGGCTGCAAAAACGGAAGTTCAGATTTTTTGGTGGAAAATGGCGCCATCGGCGTGCGTTCCAAGCCTCAAACCCATAATGTCAGTATGGTGTAAGGGACCCCACGCCTAATATTATTTAGTTTTATAGCCAAATCCACATTAGATAGAAAAGAAAAGCGCAAAAGTGCTGTGATGATAATAATTGAGCTGAAAAAATGTGCGGTTCATTGAAAACACAAGGTATAAAAAGTGCCATGACCCGGAAGTTATACAATAGCAGCGCCTGGATGAAAGGATAGGCGCTGAAATGGTAATAAATATTGATAATAGGAAGTAAAACCAGAAATATTTATATAACAATAAGGTGTTCAAAAAGTGAGCAATATCCATCCCTATGATCAGGATGGAGTGATGCGAGACAAAGAAAGTGGCGTGTGCAAGGCCGGACATTCCGACGTGGCTAGAGGGCGTGACAACTGGAGACTAATCCTGCAGCATAAACCCGTCTGCCGGAAATGACGTACTCCATCACCTCCTTGTAGCTCCGGACTGTATGCAGAGGGTGTATCGAGAACCAAGGATTGGAAGTGAACAGATATCGTGTGTGTATGCCCTCATAGGCAAAAAATATCACAAAAAGTACCCAAAAAAGCAGCAATATTAGGAGCTAAATAGAGGGTGTATAAAACCCGTGTCTAGGATGGTGAGAACATTTTAGATGGAGAGATAAAAAGAGAAAAAAATATATACTATATATAAATGTAAACTGTTAATGAGGAACTGCTGTGTATATTTTGAAAGAGACATGGGACCAAACGTTAGTAGACCGTGAGGGACCTACTGATAAATGCACCAAGTCCCTAAAAAATGGAACGTACGTTGTACAATGTAAAAATATAACATAAATTAGAATTGAATACCAACAATAATATACAAGGGTAGTTTGATAGGGTCATAAAGGGATACCACAGAGAATCGTAAGAACAACATAAGAATATCATAAAAACATTGGAGAAATGAAAAATGAACAACAATGCATTTAAAATTATGCAGGCACGCTACATTGGGCTCCACCACAAGACATATTACAAATACTATGTATAAAAATAAAATAAAAATATATGTGTATAAAAGGGAAAATCGGACATGAAATTTACTGACGAGCCCCTTCTGGGGCCAATATGCTGCACACATCATAAAAAACCATAAAAAATTGTAAAAAATTGTGTAGATAAAATGGGGGACCCCCTGACTAAATACAAATTGCAGTAAGTGGGAGGTGTAATGACCGAACTCTAGAGGGGGCTGGAAGCATGCTTCAAGAGTATTAAAATTTCTCTTAGGCTTTGTTGATAAAGGAATTTATGTCCCAATCGACATTCATTCCGTGTGGATGGAAAGTCTTAAGCAAATAGATCCATGATGCTTCCAATTGGGAGACACCCCTCTTGGACCATCCGCCTCTCCAAGGAGGTACATATTTGTCTATAATTTGGTACAGAGTACCATCTGGGTTGCGGTCGTGGTGTCTGAGGTAGTGTTTGGGAACACTATGATTCATTTTGCCTTTTATAATGTTAGTTATATGTTCGTTAACACAAACGTTAAAGGCCCTAGTGGTTCTGCCCACATATTGCTTGTTACATGGGCAAGTTAGCAAGTAAACAACATTTTTTGTTTCACATGTACCAAAACACTTCACATTATAACTCAGTTCAGTGGTTGTTGAAGAAAAACTGGAAATCCTCCTGTTTTTACATAAATTTAATTTACAAACTCTACATCTTTGGCATTTGTAATAGCCTTTAAAATCCTGAAAAAAAGTTAACTGTTTAGGGGGATCCACCACATTGGAGGCCAGCTTATGCCTAAGGGAGGGAACTCCCCTGTAGACCACCTGTGGTTTTTCCGGTAGTAGGGGGCCCAGAATTCTGTCATTCCGTAAGACATTCCAATGTTTGTTAATGATCTTTTTCACCTGTTTGTGCTGGTTAGAATAACCGGTGAAAAAGGACCATTTAGCATCCTGTTTCTGAGTTTTGGGCTTGTCTAACAGAAGTTTGCTTCGGTCTATGCATGATACTGTTTGTATCTCTTTATCCAATTCATCGCTTGAGTATCCTTTTTCCAAAAATCGTTTTTTTAAGACATGCGCCTGTTCAGTAAATGCATTGATGTCAGAACAATTCCTCCGGAGTCGTACAAATTGACTCTTTGGGACAGATTTTAGCCACGGCCTGTGGTGGCAACTATCTGTAGGGATATACCCATTCCTATCGGTTGGTTTAAAAAAGGTTGTGGTAGTAAACTGGCCAGAGCTGATATTGATATTCAGATCTAAAAAATGGATACTACTGTTACTGCTTTCCAAAGATAAGACAATGTTTCTATCGTTGTTGTTTAAAGTGGTGAAAAAGGTATCGAGCGACTGCTGGTCACCCCGCCATAGGAGGAGGATGTCGTCGATGTACCGGGCCCAAAAAAATAATTCTGGCCGGTCTAAGGCATAGACGACATCCTCCTCCCACTTGGCCATAAATAGATTGGCCAAGCTGGGGGCAAATTTTGCCCCCATGGCTACCCCTTTGTCTTGTGAGAAAAATTGGTTATTGTACCAAAAGTAGTTATGTTTGGTAGCAAACACCACCAGGCTTATACCGGTTCACCCTCCTCCTACAGCAGATACGGAATCTGGCCGGTCTTAATAAAAAAACCCGGGCCATGTAGCTGCTGTAGGAGGAGGATACCGCCCCACTGGTCGTCAGCGAGCTATGGAAAAAGTGGTGAAATTTGTTGTTGCTATCTTTGTAACAGAATAGAAACCTTTCGTCATTGTCATCATAGGTAAAAAATCTAGACTTATAGTTATAGTCGAGACCGGTCAAATGATGGTGTTGGAAAAAATTTGGTTGGCTATCCTTACCCATATAGGGATGTCT
>BLSH010132668.1:222264-235688 GCA_018402905.1 Glandirana rugosa | reverse complement strand
AAGCAGCGGTATGTAAAATCTCTAATTTCTGCTATCTGTCCTCAGAGCAACAGCACAGACAGCAGTAGTAAAGTAATCTATCTCAGGATGCAGGATCAGGTCTTAAAATGTCTCAAATCTCTCCCTCACGCTTTCAGCTTCCTTTCCCTACACTAACCCAAGGAGCATGTGACTGCAGCACTGTGACTCCAGCTTATAAAGAGGCTGGGTCACATGATGCACTGGCCAATCACAGCCATGCCATTAGTAGGCATGGCTGTGATGGCTTCTAAGGGCAAACCAGTGAAACGCTTGTTGATTGGCTGCCCTGCAGCTTCTCAACACGTGGAGTAAAATAGCAGAACCCCGGACCGAACCCGAACGATTTTTGAAATGTCCGGGTCCGTGCCCCGGACACCCGAAAGTTTGGTACGGACCCGAACGTTACAGTCCGGGTTCGCTCAACACTACCAATGATGAATGCAATACATTGTGGCAATCAATGTTCTAAAACATGCTCATAGCCAAGCATACTCTAACACCTATGCATGCAAACTACCACAGCCTGACATCAACTCACTGCATTTAGCATTAGATTTTGTCCTGCACCCTTTTTCACTGTTAGATTGTGGGTGGCATGCTAGGAGATCATGCTCATAAATCCCCTTTCAGCTTTTTATAAACCCAGAAGTGCTCAATTATATGTACCTGTTCCAAATCTATAACATTTGGGGTAAACACCCGGAGTATAACTGCATCTATGATTTCTCCATAAAGTTGATTTTTCGCCACTAGTCTTTACTGTCATACAAGGGCTTGTTACTAAAAGCATACTAGTGATAGAAAGGAAATTTTCTAATGGGGTAGGAGAAAAGAGAAAAAAAAATTAGAACAAAAAGTGGATATTTGTTGTAGTAACGATAGTGATTTCACAGAGGATGATGATAAAATTGAGGAAAGGTGGAAGAATGTAAATAATGCTGAAAAGGCATGGTCTCGATGTTCGAGTCGAATTTAAATTCGACTCGAACATCGGGTGTTTGTTCGGAGAACAACAAACTTTATGGGGCGTTTGCGGCAAATTCAAGTGCTGCATAATGCCCCTTAATGCACTGCGAGATTACAGTACATTGACAACTGATGATTGGCCAAAGCATGCTGACCTGACCTGCATGCTTTGGCCAATCACAGCACAATCTGCTGTGAGAGCCATGATTGGCCAAAGGCAGGATGCATTTGGCCAATCATGACTCAGGGAGCTAAGTCCATGCTCCACACTATATAAGGCTGCTTACTACACGTATGTAGTGTGATAGTGGTGATTGAGAGAACTTGAGCTAGATGAGGCAGGTTAGTTAGTGGTGTGCAGGTAGTTGAGTATATATATATATATATATATATATATATATATATATATACAGTATCTCACAAAAGTGAGTACACCCCTCCCATTTTTGTAAATATTTTATTATATCTTTTCCTGTGACAACACTGAAGAAATGACACTTTGCTACAATGTAAAGTAGTGAGTGTACAGCTTGTATAACAGTGTAAATTTTCTGTCCCCTCAAAATAACTCAACACACAGCCATTAATGTCTAAACCGCTGGCAACAAAAGTGAGTACACCCCTAAGTAAAAATGACTAAATTGGGCTCAAAGTGTCAATATTTTGTGTGGTCACCATTATTTTCCACTACTGCCTTAACCCTCTTGGGCATGGAGTTCATTAGAGCTTTACAGGTTGCCACTGGAGTCCTCTTTCGCTGCTCCATGACAGCATCACAGAGCTGGTGGATGTTAGATACCTTGTGCTCCTCCACCTTGCATTTGAGGATGCCCCACAGATGCTCAATAGGGTTTAGGTCTAGAGACATGTTTTGCCAGTCCATCACCTTTACCCTCAGTTTTTTTAGCAAGGCAGCGGTCGTGTTGAAGGTGTGTTTGGGGTCATTATCATGAAGGAATACTGTCCTGCGGCCCAGTCTCCGAAGGGAGGTGATCATGCTCTGCCTCAGTATGTCACAGTACATGTTGGCATTCATAGTTCCCTCGATGAACTGTAGCTCCCTAGTGCCTACAGCACTCATGCAGCCCCAGAACATAACACTCCCACCACCATGCTTGACTTTAGACAAGACACCCTTGTCTTTGTACTTCTCACCTGGTTGCCACCACACACACTTGAAACCATCTGAACCAAATAAGTTTATCTTGGTCTTATTAGACCACAGAACATGGTTCCAGTAATCCATGTCCTTCGTCTCTTGTATTCAGCAAACTGTTTGCGGGCTTTCTTGTGCATCATCTTTAGAAGAGGCTTCCTTTTGGGATGACAGCATGCAGACAAATTTGATGCAGTATGCGGCGTATGGTCTGAGCACTGACAGGCTGACCCTCCACCCCTTCATCCTCTGCAGCAATACTGGCAGCACGTATACGTCTATTTCCCAAAGACAACCTCTGGATATGATTTTTTTTTCAGATCTTCAGAGAGTTCTTTGCCATGAGGTGCCACGTTGAACCTCCAGTGACCAGTATGAGAGAGTGAGAGCGATAACACCAAATTTAATACACATGCTCCCCATTCACACATGAGACCTTGTAACACTAATGAGTCACTGGGGAGGGAAAATGGCTAATTGGGTCCAATTTGGACATTTTCAATTAGGGGTGTACTCACTTTTGTTGCCAGTGGTTTAGACATTAATGGCTGTGTGTTGAGTTATTTTGAGGGGACAGCAAATTTACACTGTTATACAAGCTGTGCACTCACTACTTTACATTGTAGCAAAGTGTCATTTCTTCAGTGTTGTCACATGAAAAGTTATAATAAAATATTTACAAAAATGTGAGGGGTGTATTCACTTTTGTGAGATACTGTCTATATATTTTGGGCAATTAGCTTGTGTGGATCACCTTTCCTGGGAAAAAGGCAGCTGAAGGCACACTTTCTTAAAAGTCTGGCGGCTTGCCAGTTTTATTTTGAAAAAGGGTTGCAAGTTATAAAACAAACAAAACAGCAAAACAAAACCTTGCCATCCAGCGCTAAACTACTACAGAGCATGATACCTCTCTATATGATGTTGGACTTGTCCCTGACACCTTCAAACTAAACAACCACAAACCTTTTCTCTTGCAGCCCTAGAGAAACCAACTCCCAAGGTATAGCTCTCTTAATGTAATCATACTGAGTCCCAGGCCAGAGCACAACTGTCATGTACCTGGTGGTGGAGTCTGATTGTGCAGTGGGCAACCTCTCTTATGGCCCTGGTTCAGGAACCCCTGACAGAGTAGACAGGAAAGCGCTTTAGTGCCCTGCCTTTGGGAGAGAATCACCCCGGCCGCCACTTCAGATGCATCAACTTCCAGGACATAGGGAAGAGCAGGATCCGGATACTTAAGGATGGGTGCAGACGTGAATAACTCTTTGAGTTTTTCAAAGTCTGTTTGTGCCTCTGGAGTCCAGCGGTACTAGATACCCTGTTTAGTCAATTGTGTGATGGGGGAGACGGTGGAGGAGAATCCCCGGATAAACTTCCTGTAAAAGTTTGCAAATCCTACGAAGTGCTGGATTCCTTTTTTTTGTCAACTGGAGCTGGCCAGTCCAAAATGGCAGAAACTTTTTGAGGGTCCATTTTGATGCCTCCGACAGAATTAATAAGTCTTAGAAACTGTATGCTTGGCTGCTCAAACTCTCACTTTTCCGGTTTAGCATAAAGGCCTTGTTGGCGGAGGCGACCCAGTACCCATTTGACATGAGAGCGATGGAGCTCCAGGGAAGGTGAAAATATCAAAATATCATCAAGATAGGCGATGACAAAGAGGTCGAGGAAGTCCCTGAAGATATTGTTTATGAAATGCTGGAATGTGGCCGGAGCATTACACAGACTGAACATCATTACTAAAAACTCGTAATGACAGAAACGGGTAAAAAAGGTAGTCCAAGGGTGACAGGGAAGATGGGAGACCCAGAGAAGATTGGAAGTCCAGAAGCCGAAGGTAGCATCCAAGAGGGTCGGAGGTTCAAATACTTCTGGCACTCCTTGTTCCAGGAGCTGATGGGCCCATGATTGGGACTTGTCTTGTAGGAGGGAAATCACCAGCCCCACCTTCGTGGTTTCCAGAGAGAAGGTGCGGGGCTGCAAGCTGAAACAAAGTTTGCAGGCGCAGCGGAATGACCGGAATTTCCTACGGTCCGCCCGACAACCGTTCTGGCATGGGCACTGTGGGTTCTGGAGGACAAGAGACCATGGAGTCCATTGTGAGCTGACAAGCCCCGATGTGGCAAGAGAAGCAAATTCCAGGACATGGGTCTCCAGCTGGGTGTAACCTGCTTGCAGGTGTTGAACGGCTTGAGAGAGAGACCATCCAAATGCTGACAGAGTTCATGCAGCAGACAGGGCCCCTGCTCAAACTCAGACATGGCTATCCGTTTCTGTCACGTACCTGGTGGTGGAGTCTGATTGTGCAGTGGGCAACCTCTCTTACAGCCCTGGTTCAGGAACCCCTGATAGAGTAGACAGGAGATTCTGGAGCACAGGGGGGCACGAGGGCTGGTATGGATGCAGATGGTGTTGTGAGGATCCTCCAGGAGCTCGTGCAGGCAGAAGATTGGTGATGCAGGCCGGGTCTGTAACAAGCAGGCAAGTGCATTATAAAAGGAACAGGCAAGCGGGTAGTCGGGTACAGGCAGGGTCGTTAACAGGCAGGCGGCTGAGGTACAAGAGGGTCAGGCAGAAGCGTGGTTGTAGACAGGCTGAGGGTCAGTGCAGGCAGAGTTCAACAGGGTCAGGCAAGCCAGGTCACGGATACAGGAAGTCCTTAGTAAACAAGCCACGGGAGCACACTGGAAACGCTGTAGAACGGACAGCATCTGCTGCAGGGTGCTGTCCGGTTAAATAGAGTGCTTTGGTGCCATTGGCATAGGCACGCGCAATGTGCACGGGAGGCTGGATAAACCATTTTTCCTAACAACAACTGAGATTTCTTCCTGGTCATTTAAAGCAGGTGAAGTGATTTGGGTGGACCAGATATGTCGGGCCGGAACCAGCTCTGTCACAATGGCTGGTAAAACCCGGGTTGGACTCTCACTAGTCCACTCCAAGTGAATGCATGCGAGGCAACAAATATCGCCTGTCCACTATCTCGCCTCGCATAACGTCACATATCCACCCCCTCTGCTCAAGCCCCTGCGGCTGAGCAACTATTACACCCATAGAATGGCCCAGGGAAAAGGCATCTGCATTGTTTTGCAGCTTTTCTGCTCTATGTTCCACTGTAAACTTGTAGGGCTGTAGGGCCAAAAACCACCTTGTCACCCGACTGTTCTTTTCCCTGTTGTCACACATCCATTTCAGGGGGACATGGTCGGCGACCAGTCTAAATGGCCTGTCCAATACATAATACTTTAGGCTTTCCAAGGCCCATGCTGGTTTAGTTCCAGGCTTGGGTATACAACCGGGTGCTCCTCCCTGTCCCTGATCTGGGACAGTACAGCCCCCAGACCCACATCAGAGGCATTGGTCTGCACCACAAAGTCCTTGGTGAAGTCCGGGGTCACCAGCGCCGGTTATACACAGAGATCTTGTTTCAACCTCTGAAACGCCTTTTCGGCTTCGGGGTTCCACTTCACCATGACTGACCCCCTACCCCTTGTCAGGTCCGTCAGGGGGGCGGCAATAGTGGCAAATTTGGGTATGAAGCGCCTATAGTACCCCGTGATCCCCAGGAATGCTCGCACCTGCTTGTTAGTCAAAGGTTGGGGCCATTTCTGGATTACCTCCCGTTTGTTGGTTTGGGGTTTAAAGAGTCCCTAACCGATAATGTGGCCAAGGTATTTGGCCTCCTCTAGACCAATGGCACACTTTCTTGGGTTGGCTGTGAAACCCGCTTTCCTAAGGGAATCTATCACTGCTTGCACTTGGGGTAGATATGATTCCCAATCTGCGCTGTGGATGATCACATCGTCCAAGTAGGAGGCTGCGTAGGAACCGTGCGATCTTAGGGTTTTATCCATCATTCTTTGGAATGATGCAGGGGCACCATGTAACCCAAATGGCATTTGATTGTATTGAAATGACCCTTCAGGGGTAGAAAAAGCAGTCTTCTCTTTGCTGTCTCTGTGAAGTGTAACTTCTAATAGCCCTTAGTTAGGTCTAGGGTTGCTATGTACCAGGCACCTCCCAATCGTCTATAAGTTCGTCAACGTGAGGTATGCATCAAACTTGGACACGCTATTTAACTTTCTAGAGTCATTACAAAACCTTATAGTGCAATCGGGCTTCGGGACCACCACTATGGGGCTAGACCAGTCACTGTGGAACTCCTCTATCATGTCCCATTCTAACATGGTTTTGATTTCCTTTGCCCCGGCCTCTTGTCTAGCCTCAGGGATTCTACAGGGCTTCACATTTATGTGAACACCTGGTTCCGTGATGATGTCATGCTGGATCACTGAGGTCAGTCTGGGTAATAGGGAGAAAAGGTTTCTATTTTTACTCACAAATTCCTTAACATCATTTTGTTGTGTTACGGACAAGGACTCGGTTATGGGGACTCCAGTGGTCATTGGTACCCTGTCCTTTTGGGGAGGGGAGATGGTCAGTAAACTCTCTCTGTCCTTCCATGGTTTTAAGAGATTAACATGGTAAACTTGCTCTGGTTATCTCTTCCCTGGCTGATAAACTTTGTCGTTTACCTCCCCTATTCTTTCCCTAACCTGAAAGAGACCCTGCCACTTTGTCAGGAGTTTACTTTCCACAGTGGGGACTAGCACCAGCACTCTATCCCCAGGGTTGAAAGTTTGGGTCTTGGCACCCCGATTATAAAGTGTAAACACAAATAGTCCTGCGCTTGGGTATAACGGTCAATATCAATGCAGAAGGCAGATAGCTTTGGATGAAACCATACAAATCAGAAATAGATAGAACTGCAGTGCATAATCCAAAGATGTGAGAGTAAGGAAAGAAGTCCTCAGAGCCCTTAAGACCGGTGACCAGGGTGGTGAAAATGAATATTACATGGTGTGTCCCATCACCAGTGATCCCACCACACACTGTCCCTTACCAAGACTCACCGACCCCCTGATACGGAGGGTCAGTGTTTGCCTTGAAATATGAGAGATATGGGAGAACAATCAATCAATATGGACCCGTGCTGACAGCTCCAATGTTGTCCTTGTGCTCCTTCAGTGCATATCACTCCCCACAGGCAAATATCATATGGCAAGGCAGTGGTATTATGTGAAAAGTGAAGGAGATCCAATAGTGCAGATGGTACAAAACTCTTTTTATTTAAAAGGGATTAAAATGTATGCACTCACATTTGTAAAACATCAACCGCGCTCATCACAGCAAGCATGGGGCGTCCAGCCACAAAGATGCTGACCGCTGTCCGTGTTCCTGGTCATGTGGCATGTGTTGTGAAGCTGCGTCCGCCACGTTTCGGCATCAGTGTGACGTCCACAATCTCTCCACAAGTCCATTCATTTGGGGGTGGTGGACAGAGGTGGGGGATTTTGTACAACTTCCATTAATATATAATAAACACATGGACCAATTCCTTGGCAATAGTCTTAGCGGAGGTATTCCACAAGGGTATGGCTTCAGGGTAGTGTGTCTCGTAGTCCAGTATGTAGTCCAGTATTACCATAATGTGTTGGTGGCCCTGGGCAGACCAGATCAATGCCAATTCTCTTGAACGGCACTTCAATTATGCGTAGAGGAACAAGTGGACTGCAGAAATGGGGTGACGATGCAGACATTTGACATTCGGGAAATGGCTCACAGTATTCTCTGATATCTGCATACAGCCTGGGCCAGAAGAATCTCTGGGTTATCCTCTCCCTGGTCTTCTCCATACCCAGATGTCCCCCCATTGTATGCCCATGGGCCAAGTCTAACACCATCCTGCGGAAGGGTTTGGGAACCACCAGCTGTTCTACCTCGTCCTCACCGTGTTTTACCACCTGATGCAGCAGATTGTTGTTAAGAGCCATGTAGGGGAAAGAAACCCCCCAATAAGGATCCACAGGTTCCCCATCTATCATCTTAACATTCTCTCTGGTTCTAATGAGGATGATATCTCGTAATTGCTCTGTACAGAAATCCTCCCTCCTGACCTCTAAGTCAGGGGTCACGTTCTGTCCACTCTCACTATTAGAGTGAGAGGGGTTCTTTGGTTCATTAAACTCCAGCTGAGAGCTGTCTTCCAGCTCCTTCGGCTCCCCAGCCATTACAGGAAAAGTAAGATGGTCCCCTCCTTCCTCGGTCCTGCCAACAGTCTCCTCTTTCATTTGGTAAAAAGGTTCTGGTGAGAGTTCAGCAAGGGGGAGCTCTATTCTCCAGACTCTCTGTGCCTTCCCATAACCTCCAAAAATAGGGAAAATCCCTCCCCACCAGGACCTCATGAAGCAGGGAAGGTACCACCCCCACTGAATGTGTCACGCTGCCCCAAGTGGTGTCAATTTCAACCAGTCTGGTAGTCCCAAGTGTCCCCATGGATGGATTTGACACCAATTGTGCTAGGGTGTAATTTTGCGGCGTTCACACACTTGCTGTTGACTAAAGTCACAACACTGCCCGAATCAAGCAGTGCAGTGACTGGTTTCCCATCCACAGAAATCACAAACATTTTTTTTCCATGCGACCCTGCCATGATGCAGTGCATGTGACCTGTGCAAAAAGAGAAATGCGTCTTTTCATATAAGCATTATCACACTACATTGGTTCACCATTTAGAGGACAATTGGCAGCAATATGTCCTAATGCATGACAACGGTAGCACTGTATGTGCTCTAGACCCAGTCCTCTCAAAGGTCTCCAAGACCTTCCTGGCTTCTTTGGCTAGTCTCCAGATCTAGGGACCATAGTCTCTTTAGTTATAGCAGTCTTAACAAACTTCCCCAAGCCCTTGAACTCTGGAACAGTCTTATCGGTTCTGCTGGGCGATCTTTCACCCTTAGATACAATGGAGTGGGGCGCAGACGTGTACCGAAGTCCTCAGCAGCACTGTATCTCTCCACGAGGTCCACCAGTTGGTTTGCCATTGTGGGGTCTCCATGGCTGACCCACTTCCTCAAAGTCGCAGGGAGTGCACGCAGATACCGGTCCATGACCACATGCTCCACAGTCTGAGGGCCTGGCAAAGTATTTGGCTGTAACCACCTTGTGAGATGGATCAAATCAAACATTTGGGAGTGGGGGGGCTGGCCAATGCGGTAGGTCCACTGATGCACTCATTGAGCCCGGACTGCCATGCTGACACCAAGGCGTGCGAGTATCTCCGTTTTTAGGGACTCAAAGTCCTGGGCCTTATCGGGTTCCAAATAAAAATAGGCCTTTTGGGGCACACCTGTCAGAAAAGGCATTAGCAGTCCCAACATTTGTTCTTTTGGCCATCCTTTGCGAAGAGCGACTCATTCAGAAGTCGTGTGGTATTCCTCCACGTCAACCGCATGTGTCTTCTTCTGTAGGTGGTAAGAGGCGCGTACCAATTTTGGTTCCACTGCCATGGGAGGTGTGGGCCCCTTCTTTAACTCCAGCAGGGCCTCTGCAAACTGTTGGTTCATTTCCTGTTGCATTGTGATAGCCTGGCGACTTTCCTCCCGCTGAGCTGCAGGGGCCTGTGCCACCCAGAGGTTGGTTTCTTGCTGAGCTGCCTGATATGCTGCAGCGGCCTCTGTGACCTGGTGGTTGGTTTCCCTCTGAGCTGCATTGGTTTGCAAAAGGGCCTTCAACATTTCCTCCCTCTTGGAAAGTTGCCTGCTGAACTCCACATGTGGGAGATTAGCTTAAGTGGATCACCTTTCCTGGGAAAAAGGCAGCTGAAGGCACACTGTGGTGGCTTGCCAGTTTTATTTTGAAAAAAGGTTGCAAGACATGGTCATTTAAAACAGGTGAAGAGGGATTTGGGTGGATCAGAAACTCCAGGCGGAACCAGCTCTGCCACTGTGGCTGGTAAAACCTGGGTCAGACTTTCACTTGTCCATTCCAAGTGAATGCATGCGAGGCGACAAATATCGCCCGTCCACTATCTCGCCTCGCATAACGTCACAATATATATACTGTCTAGTATATATATATGTATACAGTGCATTCAGTGTAGACTATATATACAGTGCATTTGGCGGTGTACAGTATATAGTACACTTCAGGTGGTGTATTAATATATAGTGTGTGAGATTAGCTCATAGGGATCACTCTTCGGAAGAAAAGATTCAGCATGGAGTTCAGTTTCTTTAGAATCTGGCGGCTTGCTAGGTTTTATTATTATTACAGGTTTGCAAGCTCAAAACACATAAAAGAACAGAAAACAAAACCTCGCCGTCCGACGCTAAACTAAACAATCAAGTTTCTCTCTATGCAGTGTGGGGCTGTCATTGACTCCCACAAAACATAAGCACAGTGCAAAAGTTGTTCTTTGAGTCCAAATTGGCACACAGAACTCACTCAGCTTCCCCCCCCCCCCCCCGAGATCCAAGTTAGAGCTCTCCTCTGCTCTCTTCCTGGTCATTAAATGCAGGTGGAGAGGGGTTTGAATGGGCCAGAAAGTTTGGACCAGAAGCAGCTCTGCCAGGTGGCTGGCAAAACCTGAGTCGGACTCTCGCTAGTCGCCTCAAAAAGATTGCATGTGAGCCGACAAGTATCGCCCATCCATTGTGGCGCCTTGCATAATGTCACATATCCCCCCTCTGCTCAAGCCCCTCGGGCAGAGCAACTGTCCCGACTGTTCCACTGAGAATTTAAACGGCTGTAGGGCCAGGAACCACCTAGTCACCCGGTTATTTTTCTCCCAGTTGTTACACATCCAGGAGGGCATTGTTAGTGACTAGCCTGAATAACCTTCCCAGAAAGTAGTATTTTAGGGCCTCTAAGGCCCACTTGATAGCCAGGCACTCCTTCTCCACAATGGCATAATTCCTTTCATGCCTATTAAGCTTCCTGCTTAAGTAGACAACCGGGTGCTCCTCACCATATCTGATCTGGGACAGAACAGCACCTAGTCCCACCTCAGAAGCGTCCGTTTGAACAACAACCTCCTTTGTGAAGTCTGGGGGCACAAGCACCGGTTGTACGCAAACGGCTTGCTTAAACTCCTGGAATGCCTTCTCAGCTTCGGGATTCCACTTAACCATTCCCGGCCCTCTACCCTTCGTCAGATCGGTCAGAGGGACGGCAATGGTGGCAAAGTTGGGGATAAAGCATCAGTAATAC
The DNA here is from genome assembly GCA_018402905.1 of Glandirana rugosa. Taxonomy (NCBI): domain Eukaryota; kingdom Metazoa; phylum Chordata; class Amphibia; order Anura; family Ranidae; genus Glandirana; species Glandirana rugosa. The sequence continues at coordinate 224,494 of BLSH010132668.1, read as the reverse complement.
CCTGTAATCCCCATGAAGGCACAAACCTGTTTTTTATTCACCGGTTGGGCCACTTTTGAATAGCCTCAATCTTATTGGTCTGGGGCTTGATCAGACCCCGACCAATAACATACCCAAGGTATTTGGCCCCCTCCAGACCTATGGCACACTTTTTTGGGTTGGCTGTTAAACCTGCTACCCTCAGTGAATCTACCACTGCCTGCACCCGGGGCAGATGTGATTCCCAATCTGGGCTGTGGATGACCACATCATCCAGATAGACCACTGCATAGGGCCGATGTGGCCTCGAGGTTTTGTCCATCATCCTCTGGAAGGATGCAGGGGCCCCATGCATACCAAATGGCATTCGCTTGTATTGGAAAGACCCCTCGGGGTAGAAAAGACTCTTTTTTCCTTTGCTGCCTCTGTTAGGGGTATCTGCCAGTATCCCTTAGTTAGGTCAAGGGTTGTTATGTATTGGGCACCTCCCAACCTGTCCACAAGTTTGTCAACCCGCGGCATTGGGTATGTGTCAAACTTAGACACATCATTCAGCTTCCTGAACCTGAGCTTACAGAACTGGATAGTACCATCAGGCTTTGGGACCAGCACTATAGGGCTCGACCAGGCACTGTGGGACTCCTATATCACATCTAACTCCAACATGGTTTTTATTTCTTTCGCCATTTCCTCTCATCTAGCCTCAGGTATTCGGTAGGGTTTTACCCCTAATTCTGTGATTATGTCATGTTGTAGTACAGTGGTCAGTCCGGGTAGGGAAGAGAAAAGTCTCTATTTTTACTGACAAATTCCTTAAACCTTGTTTTGTTGCGTCAGTGATAAGAACTCGGTTATGGTGACATCTGGGGTCAGGGGTAACCTGTCCTTTTGGGGAGTGAGCACTGCCAATAAACTCTCTCTTTCCTTCCACGGTTTTAGGAGATTGACATGGTAAATCTGCTCCGATTTCCTTTTTCCAGGCTGGTAAACTTTGTAGTTTACTTCCCCTACTCTTTCCCTAATCCAAAAGGGACCATGCCAATTTGCCAGGAATTTACATTCAATCGTGGGGACTAGCACCAGCACTCTGTCTCTGGGGTTGAAAGTTCGGATTTTGGCACCCTGATTGTAAACCCTTTTCTGGGCTTCCTGGGCTTGCTATATATGCTCTTGCATAAGGGGCAGGAGATCCACAATTCGATCCTGCATCAAGGAGACATGCTCTATGATGCTTCTATATGGAGTGGCCTCTCCTTCCCACTTCTCTTCTGCGACAACCCACAGCCCCCTGGAATTTCTACCATAAAAGAGTTCAAAGGGGGAATACCCCGTAGACACCTGCGGAACCTCTCGTATGGCAAACATGAGGTACGACAGCAAATAATCCCAATTTCACCCACCTTTTCCACCACCTTTTTAAAAATACTCTTGAGGGTCTTGTTAAACCTTTCCACCAGACCATCAGTTTGGGGGTGGTAAACAGAGGTACGGAGATGGGAGATTTTGTACAACTTGCACAATTCTCTGGTCACTCTGGACATGAATGGGGTACCCTGATGCGTCAAGATGACTTTAGGGATCCCCGCCCGACTAGAGTTGAGCGAACTTCTGGAAGTCCGGGTTCTGCTGGTTCGGCCAAACTTCGGGACAAAGTCCGGGTTCGGGTCCGGACAGAACCCGAACTTTGTCCCGGACCCCAAACCCCATTGAAATCAATGGGGACCCAAACTTTTAGGCAAAAAATGGCTGTAAAAAAGTCCTGGAAAGTCCTAGAGGTCTGCAAAAGGAAGGAAATGGGGGTAAGGGTGGGACAAGTGCCCTACAAAGAAATGGGGACAGGGAAGTAACTAAAAGCATTTTTAAAAAAAAAAAACATAAAAAAATCAAAAATGGAGGTGGATGTGGACCATCTTCAAACTGGGTCTGAAAAGTATTAATTAACGGTAGAAGCCATATCACTGTTCTAAAATCATCTTCAAACTGTGTCAAAAAAGTATAAATAAGCCAGGAGAACCCATATCACTGTTCTGCAAACATCTGGAAACTGTGTGTAACACTTTAACTAAAACTGGGAAAAACCATACTACTGTTCTGCAAACATCTGGAAACTGTGTGTAACACTTTAAATAAAACCGGGAGAAACCATACTACTGTTCTGCAAACATCTGGAAACTGTGTGTAACACTCAAGACAAACAGGGCCAAAATAAATTTCACAATGTGTGTCAAAGGTCTACAAACGTCTTGTCATC
>BLSH010132668.1:201736-216935 GCA_018402905.1 Glandirana rugosa | reverse complement strand
GTGTTGACAGTTGCTTCCTTAGATTCAGAACCTGGGCTTCCAGGGAAACAACGCTCTTACATTTTGTACAGCAGTATTCACCCTCGATCTCATGATCAAGGAACGCATACATGTGACAAGATGTACACCGAATCGCTTCTCCACACCCGCCGGGCATCGTACCTATTGATTTAGTGGGGACTGGGAATTTTACCCTATCCAATTACCTAACCGCTGGCTGCTTTCCACTAATACTCCCCGTACACGGTACTCACAGCACTCGGGTATTCACGCCACTCTCGGGTACTCACACTGCAGTACTCAGGTACTCGCCCAATACACAGGCACTCACCTGATACTCACTATGCACTAGTATTCACTGTACTCCCAACACTGAGGTACTCGCAATACACAGGTACTCGCTATACACAGGTACTCCCAACACACAGGTACTCCCAACACACAGGTACTCCCAACACACAGGTACTCCCAACACACGTACTCGCTATACACAGGTACTCCCAATACAGGTACTCGCTATACACAGGTACTCCCAATACAGGTACTCGCTATACACAGGTACTCCGAATACAGGTACTCGCTATACACAGGTACTCCCAATACAGGTACTCACTATACACAGGTACTCCCAACACACGCACTCGCTATACACAGGTACTCCCAATACAGGTACTCGCTATACACAGGTACTCCCAATACAGGTACTCACTATACACAGGTACTCCCAATACAGGTACTCCCAACACACAGGTACTCGCTATACACAGGTACTCCCAATACAGGTACTCCCAACACACAGGTACTCCCAACACACAGGTACTCCCAATACAGGTACTCCCAATACAGGTACTCGCTATACACAGGTACTCCCAATACAGGTACTCGCTATACACAGGTACTCGCTATACACAGGTACTTGCTATACACAGGTACTCGCTATACACAGGTACTCGCTATACACAGGTACTCACTATACTCAGGTACTCTCAATACTCAGGTACTCACAATACTCAGGTACTTCACAATACACAGGTACTCTCAATACACAGGTACTTCACAGTACACAGGTACTCTCAATACTCAGGTACTCTCAATACTCAGATACTTCACAATACACAGGTACTCTCAATACTCAGGTACTTCACAATACATAGGTACTCTCAATACTCAGGTACTCTCAATACTCAGGTACTTCACAATACACAGGTACTTCACAATACTCAGGTACTCTCAATACTCAGGTACTTCACAATACTCAGGTACTCTCAATACTCAGGTACTCTCAATACTCAGGTACTTCACAATACTCAGGTACTTCTCAATACTCAGGTACTCTCAATACTCAGGTACTCTCAATACTCAGGTACTTCACAATACTCAGGTACTCTCAATACTCAGGTACTTCACAATACACAGGTACTCTCAATACTCAGGTAATTCACAATGCTCAGGTCTCACACAGTCAGTCTTTAATTAGCAGTTGTGTCTCTCTGCATATCACTGTTCTGCAAACATCTGTAAACTGTGTTTGAAACTATAGCAGAGCGAAACCATATACCTGTTCTTCTCTATGCTGTAGTTTCACACACACATTCCAGATGTTTGCAGAACAGATGTTCAGTTATTCCCGGTTATATTGAAAGTGACACACAGACTTTACAGATGTTTGCAGAACAGATGTTCAGTTATTCCCGGTTATATTTAAAGTGACACATAGACTTTACAGATGTTTGCAGAACATATGTTCAGTTATTCCCAGTTGTATTTAAAGTGACACACAGACATTACAGATGTTTGCAGAACAGATGTTCAGTTATTCCCGGTTATATTTAAAGTGACACACAGACTTTACAGATGTTTGCAGAACAGATGTTCAGTTATTACTGGTTATATTTAAAGTGACACATAGACTTTACAGATGTTTGCAGAACAGATGTTCAGTTATTCCCGGTTATATTTAAAGTGACACACAGACTTAACAGATGTTTGCAGAACAGATGTTCAGTTATTCCCGGTTATATTTAAAGTGACACGCAGACTTTACAGATGTTTGCAGAACAGTAGTATGGTTTCTCCCGGTTTTATTTAAAGTGACACACACAGCTTCCAGATGTTTGCAGAACAGTGATATGGGTTCTCCCGGCTTATTTATACTTTTTTGACACAGTTTGAAGATGATTTTAGAACAGTTATATGGCTTCTACCGTTAATTAATACTTTTCAGACCCAGTTTGAAGACGATCCACATTCACCTCCATTTTTGCTTTTTTTATGTTTTTATTTTTTTCAAAATATTTAAAGTTATTTCCCTGTCCCCATTTCTTTGTAGGTCACTTGTCCCACCCTTACCCCAATTTCCTTCCTTTTGCAGACCTCTAGGACTTTCCAGGACTATTTTACAGCCATTTTTGTGCCTAAAAGTCCTTGTCCCCATTGATTTCAATGGGGTTCGGGGTCCGGGACAAAGTTCGGGTTCTGTCCGGACCCGAACCCGGACTTTGTCCCGAAGTTCAGCCGAACCAGCAGAACCCGGACTTCTAGAAGTTCGCTAAACTCTATTCTTCAACAATCTGGAAACTGTGTGTAACACTTTAAATAAAACCGGGAGAAACCATACTACTGTTCTGCAAACATCTGGAAACTGTGTGTAACACTTTCAATAAAACCGGGACAAACAGAACTACTGTTCTGCAAACATCTGGAAACTGTGTGTAACACTTTAAATAAAACCGGGACAAACATAACTACTGTTCTGCAAACATCTGGAAACTGTGTGTAACACTTTCAATAAAACCGGGACAAACAGAACTACTGTTCTGCAAACATCTGGAAACTGTGTGTAACACTTTAACCACTTGCTGACCGCCAACCGCAGGTTGACGGCGACAAGATGGTTCGTTATCGCGAATCGCCGTCATACGACGGCGGCTGCGATAACGCGCACTGTGAGCGCGCGCGCGCCGCCAGAGGCACGCCGCGCGCTCACTGTGTTCGGGGAGGGCCAGGGAGCGGGTGCGGTGGCTTCGATTGCCGCCGGCTACCCGCGATGGCCCCCCCGGAGTGAAGGAACGGAGGTCCGTGTATATAAACACGGCTCTCCGTTCTGTGAAGGGGGAAGGGCTGTGATCACATCCTTCCTGTATACGGAGGCCGTGACCACTTTCCTTCCCCAGCTAGGACAGTCCCCCCACAGTAAGAACACGCCCAGGGAACATAGTTAACCCTTAGAGCGCCCCCTGCAGGTTAACCCCTTCACTACCAATGGCATTTACACAGTAATCAGTGCATTTTTATAGCACTGATCGCTGTATAAATGCCAATGGTCCCAAAAAAGTGTCAAAATGGTCCGACATGTCCGCTGAAATATCGCAGTACCGCTAAAAATCGCAGATCGCCGCCATTACTAGTAAAAAATAAAAAAATAAAAACCCCAAAAATGAATTCTCATCACCCGTAAACGCGACCACTTTTGCGCAAACCAATCAATAAACGCCAATTGCGATTTTTTTTTTATCCCAAATATGAGGAAGAATATAAATCGGCCAAAAACGGTGAAAAAAATGTTTTTTTATTTTTTTTTGGAATTGTATTTTAGCAAAAAGTAAGAAATTTGGGTTTTTTTGCAAAATTGTCGCTCTTCTTTTGTTTATAGCGGCGATCAGAAATGACGCAGAGGGGATCAAATACCACCAAAAGAAAGCTCTGTTTGTGGGAAAAAAAGGACGCAAATTTTGTTTAGGTACAACGTCGCACGACCGCGCAATTTTCAGTTAAAGCGACGCAGTGCCGAATCGCAAAAAGGGCTCCGGTCCTAAAGCTGGAAATCCTTCCGGGGCTGAAGTGGTTAAATAAACCCGGGCGAACCCATATCACTGTTCTGCAAACATCTGGAAACTGAACAGTGATATGATATCACTAAATGTATCTAAAAACTCTATGTGAAATTATAGCAGAGCGAAACCATATCCCTGTTCTTCTCTATGCTACAGTTTCACACACAGTTTCCAGATGTTTGCAGAACAGTAGTTCTGTTTGTCCCGGTTTTATTCAAAGTTTTACACACAGTTTCCAGATGTTTGCAGAACAGTAGTTCTGTTTGTTCCGGTTTTATTTAAAGTGTTACACACAGTTTCCAGATGTTTGCAGAACAGTAGTTCTGTTTGTCCTGGTTTTATTGAAAGTGTTACACACAGTTTCCAGATGTTTGCAGAACAGTAGTTTTGTTTGTCCCGGTTTTATTGAAAGTGTTACACATAGTTTCCAGATGTTTGCAGAACAGTAGTTCAGTTTGTCCCGGTTTTATTTAAAGTGTTACACACAGTTTCCAGATGTTTGCAGAACAGTGATATGGGTTCGCCCGGTTTTATTTAAAGTGTTACACACATTTTCCAGATGTTTGCAGAACAGTAGTTCAGTTTGTCCCGGTTTTATTCAAAGTGTTACACACAGTTTCCAGATGTTTGCAGAACAGTAGTTCAGTTTGTCCCGGTTTTATTTAAAGTGTTACACACAGTTTCCAGATGTTTGCAGAACAGTGATATGGGTTCGCCCGGTTTTATTTAAAGTGTTACACACAGTGAGGGTGACGGGGTCGTCATTTGACACTCAGGGAATGATTCACATTATTCTTTGACGTCTGCATACAACCCAGGCCAGAAGAATATCTGGGTTATTCTCTCCCTGGTTTTCTCCATACCCAGATGTCCCCCCATTACATACCCTTGGGCCAGTTCTAGCACCATCCTGCGGAAGGGTTTGGGAAGCACTAGCTGTTCCACTTTGTCCTCTCCGCATTTCACCACCTGATACAACAAATTATTTTTAGGCACCATGTAGGGAAAAGACACCCCCCCAATTAGGGTCCACAGGTTCCTCATCCATCGCATTAATGTTTTCTCTGGCTCTAAGGAGAGTGACATCCTGTAGTTGTTCTGTACAGAAGTCCTCTCTCTGGACCTCTAAGTCAGGTATTACATTTGGCTCACTCTCACCGTTAGGGTCAGAGACATTGTCTGGGTCATTAGTCCCCCGCTGTGAGCTATCTTTCAGCTCCTCCGCCTCCCCAGCCAGTACAGGAAAAGGTAGAAGGTCTCCCCACTCCTCGACCCCGCCACCAGTTTCCCCTTCCATTTGGCAAAACGGGTCTGGCGAGAAGTCCCGTGCTTCCGCAGCAGGGGGAGCTCTACCCTCCAGACTCCCTGTGCTTTCCCATAACCTCCAAAAATGGGGAAAATCCCTACCCACTAGGGCGTCATAGAGTAGTGAATGTACCACCCCTACTGAATGAGTCACACTACCGCAATGGGTGTCAATCTCAACCACCGCTATCTGACAGTTACAAATGTCCCCATGGATGCAAATAACTCTGACAGTGCTAGGGTGTAACCTTGCAGGGTTTACACAATTGCTTTTTACCAATGTTACCACACTACCCGAGCCAAGCAGTGCAGTGACTGGTCTCCCATCAACAAAAATCACACACATTTGCTTCTCCATGCAACTTGAACATGCTGTATATGCGACCTGTGCAAAAAGAGAAAGGCATCTATTCACATAAGTATAATCACATTGCATGGGCCAGTCTCTAGGTCCTGAGCCAATAGTCTTATTATCTGTGGCAACAGTCTTGTAATTTTTTCCCATGCCCTCGTCCTCTGGCCGATTTTTCACCCCTAGAGACATTGAAGTGGGGCACAGATGGGTTCAACAAGTCCTCAGCAGCAGTATATCTCTCCACCAGATCCACCAGCTGGTTTGCAGCCTTAGGGTCCCCATGACAAGCCACTTCCTCAAAGTGGCAGGGAGCGCCTGTAAATAATAGTCCAAGACCACACGTTCCACAATCTTAGGGCCTGGCAAAGTCTCTGGCTGCAGCCATTACTTGGTGAGGTGCATCAAGTCAAACATTTGGGAGCGGGGTGGCTTGTCAGTACTGCATGACCACCGATGCACCCATTGAGCCCGGACTGCAATGGTGAAGCCCATGCATGCAAGCATCTCGGCTTTCAGTGTCTCATAATCCTGGGTAGCATTTGGTACCAGGTTATAATAGGCCTTTCGGGGTTCTCCTGTCAGAAAGGGCACTAGCAGTCCTGCCCATTGCTCTTTTTGCCATCTTTCTCGAACAGCAACTCTTTCAAAAGTTGCTAGGTACGCTTCCACATCATCTGCAGGTGTCATCTTCTGCAGGAAATAGCTGGCACACACCATTTTCTGTTCCACCAGTTAAGGACTTGCAGAAACCTTCTTTAAATCTACCAGGGACTCCGCAAACTGGTGATTTGTCTCCTGCTGGGCTGAAATGGACTGGTGATTCACCTCGTGCTGCTGGCGAATTTGCTTCCTGTTGCGCTGCAGTGGCTTGTGCAACCTAGCGATTGGTATCCTGCTGGGTTGCAGTGGCCTGCAGCAGGGTTTTTAACACATCCTCCATCTTTCCACTTATTTACAAAGATGCCCGCCGAAAATCCACCATATGTGGGGGGGTTAGCTCAATGGGGATCACCTTCCCTGGTAAAAAGGTAGTCCAAACAGCAGGTTTTCTTAAAAGCTGACTTTTAGCCAGTTTTATTTTAAAAGGTTGCATGAAACTCAAACAAACCAAATAGAAAATAAATCCTTTCTATCCAGGATTTTACTAAACATTTCCAGATTTCCTAACTGAGCGGTGAAGGGCTTCTCCCAGTCACTCACAAAACAAAGACAATGCAAACCTTTTGTTTCAGTCATAAAGCAAACTTCAATTCAGCAGCTCTCTCAGGTTTGATGGCTTCCTCAGTCCCAGGCCAGAGCAAACCTTTGCTCTACTCCTGTTTATTTATACCACCTGTTGGTGCACACAACTGGACCACAAAATCCGGTCTGGAACCAACTCTGCCAAGATGGTTGGTAAAATCCAAACCGGATTCCACCCTAGTTTCTTGCAAATTAACGCATGCGAGGTGAAACATAATGTTCATCGATCACCTCGCCTTTCATAATGTCACAATATATTTACAGTGCATTCAGTATAGACTATATATCCAGTGCATTTGGCGGTGTACAGTATATAATACACTTCAGGCGGTGTATGTATAATATATATATATATATATATATATATATATATATATACAGTATATATACAGCGAATTCAGTGTAGACTATATATACAGCGCATTTGGTGGTGTACAGTATATAATACACTTCAGGCGGTGTACAGTATAAAATACAGTGCAGTCAGAGTACAGTATATAATACAGTGCAGGCTGTGTACACAATATATAATACAGTATGTACAGTACATAATACAGTGCAGCCATGTACAGTATATAACATGGTGCAGTCGGTGTACAGTATAATACAGGGAAGTGCGCTGTTAAAAAAAATCCCCATCATGTCCGGAGGGCCAGGAAAGTGGCGGACATTGTGCATCCTCTGCAGGTGGGTTATGCTTGTCCTTTTTTTTCTGCTGCTGGCAGTTTTCCTAACTGAGTGGTGAGGGGCTTCTCCCAATCACCCACAAAACAAAGACAATGCAAACCTTTTCTTTCAGTCATAAAGCAAACTTCAGTTCAGCAGCTCTCTCAGGTTTGATGGCTTCCTCAGTCCCAGGCCAGAGAAAACCTTTGCTCTTCTCCTGTTTATTTATATCACCTGTTGGTGCACACAAGTGGACCACAAAATCCGGTCTGGAACAAACCCTGCCAAGATGGCTGGTAAAACCAGAACCGGATTTCAACTTTGTTTCTTGCAAATGACAGCATGCGAGGTGAACCATAATCTTCATCGATCACCTGGCCTTTCATAATGTCACAATATATATACAGTGCATTCAGTATAGACTATATATCCAGTGCATGTGGCGGTGTACAGTATATAATACACTTCAGGCGGTGTATGTCTAGTATATATATATATATATATATATATATATATATATATATATATATACAGCGAATTCAGTGTAGACTATATATACAGCGCATTTGGTGGTGTACAGTATATAATACACTTCAGGCGGTGTACAGTATAAAATACAGTGCAGGCGGTGTACACAATATATAATACAGTACGTACAGTACATAATGCAGTGCAGTCATGTACAGTATATAATATGGTGCAGTCGGTGTACAGTATAATACAGGGAAGTGCGCTGTTAAAAAAATCCCCATCATGTCCGGAAGGCCAGGAAAGTGGCGGTGGCGGACATTGTGCATCCTCTGCAGGTGGGTCATGCTTGTCCTTTTTTTCTGCTGCTGGCAGTTTTCCTAACTGAGTGGTGAAGGGCTTCTCCCAATCACCCACAAAACAAAGACAATGCAAACCTTTTCTTTCAGTCATAAAGCAAACTTCAGTTCAGCAGCTCTCTCAGGTTTGATGGCTTCCTCAGTCCAAGGCCAGAGAAAACCTTTGCTCTTCTCCTGTTTATTTATATCACCTGTTGGTGCACACAAGTGGACCACAAAATCCGGTCTGGAACCAACCCTGCCAAGATGGCTGGTAAAACCAGAACCGGATTTCAACTTTGTTTCTTGCAAATGAAAGCATGCGAGGTGAAACATAATGTTCATCGATCACTTCGCCTTTCATAATGTCACAATATATATACAGTGCATTCAGTATAGACTATATATCCAGTGCATTTGGCGGTGTACAGTATATATTACACTTCAGGCGGTGTATTAATATATATATATATATATATACAGTCTAATATATATTTATATATATGTATTGTCAGGATTCAGCAGCTTGGCAGACCAGACACATAGCTACACCAGGAAACTGAGACCAAGCAAGTATATAACTTAAAAAAGTGAGATTTATTAACAGTGCACAGTAATAAACAAGCACAGCAAACAGTGAACATAAACAAACCCCAGAAAACAAAAACCAAACCTGACAAACACACTTACACCTACACTGCAAACTAAAGCTAACTCTGGACAAGGGTACAGGGTATACGGGGAATCAAGGAGGATACCAGGCAAGGAGACAGCACTAGGCATGGGACAAAAGCAAGGCAGAGCAGAGCAGGCTGAAGTAAGATCTCTAGCAGCAGTGAGGCGAACTCAATAGTGATGCGCCGAGGGAAGTGGCCTTAAATAATGTAGCCACTTCCCAGCTAAACCCGGGTGTGGCTGACTCCCACAGCCTGCTGACTCTTTGGAGGCCCCTGCTGGTGGACACTGGAACTGCAGCCTATGGATCCAGGAATCATCAACAGGTGAGCCCTTACTGACAACTGATGGTGGATACCAGAACTGCAGCCCATGGACCCCTGAGCTACAGCGCCACCCACTGGAGGGACTATTCCTGATAGTACCCCCCTCTAAGGAGCGGCCTCAGGACGCTCCAAACAGCAATAGTGGAACCAGTCTGTAAGAAAAAGTCCTCTGCTACATAAGTCCACTGAAGACGTTTCTTGAAAGTTGGTTCTCCAGCAAGATGCCCTACCGCCAAGATCCATTAGAAGATAACGTGTCCCCCGACCTGGATCATGCAGCTGGCTGAGTGTCCCACTGCCGGGGTCCAGAAAGAAGCCAGGTATTCCACTGCCTGGGTCTGGTAACTGGTTAAGTACCCCAACACTGGGGTACCATGGGTCATTTGTTAACTTAGTCCTGGGGCCATGTGACAACACCAAACCACTGACACCGTAATGTCTGGTTACAATTATGTAGCTTGCCTGACCCTGTCATCAGGGTACTCCTCTGTCTCTTGCTGGTGGTATAATGCGGAGGGATTATGAGAAATCATTCTTTGAAATATCAACCCCGCCGCGCATTTAGCCTGAGATAAGGAGAGTTGCTCTGTACAGGACGCCATCTGGTGGTGAAAAGCCGCCACTATTTATGAGGGCTCGGACCGCCGTGTAGCCAGCCCTGTGATCAAGTCAGGAAGTGATGAAACATTAGGGCGTGGCTACACGGCGGCCCGATCAGAACAGATGCATTAGACGTACCAGGAGCCTGGACGCTAGGTTAGAGGTGGAGAGGAGGTGTACTCGGCGGACTGGTAGATGTTTAAAATTCCTATATTGCGATTGTATTTTTTTCTTGATGTAAGCGCAACTTTTACCCCTTTCTGAATAAACCAAATTGTCTGAGAGATACACTATGAGGAGCTTTTTGTTTTGTCTCTTATGATGGGTATATGAGATCGGTGGTTTCCTGGAGGTGTGGACCTTATATTGGAGAGAGGTGGCTGAGCTCTTTTCTGATAAACAGGCGTTTTTGTTGTGTACATCTGGTAAGCCCCTAGTGTGATCACCTGCATGCTGGTTCTTGGTGATGGAACAAGTTTGAAGGATTGCAGCACATTGGGAAGAAGATTGTTTAATGGACACTATATTGGACTGTTTATTATCTTTCTTTCACTGATTAATTTATCTGCACTAGCACTTTTTTGTGATAAGCACTTTTTTGCAAGATTGCACACGTATATAGTTTTTGCACAAAATATTATATGCACTAAATATTGGCAAGATTATTGCGAATATAAGTGCTGCTTTTTGCTATGATTATTTATAGTGAATGAATTTAATGGAGGGGGCATGGACACCATCGGCAGGCGGCAACATGGAGGAGGCATGGACACCATCGGCAGGCAGCAACATGGAGGAGGCATGGACACCATCGGCAGGCGGCAACATGGAGGAGGCATGGACACCATCGCCAGGCGGCAACATGGAGGAAGCATGGACACCATTGGCAGGCGGCAACATGGAGGAGGCGGGAAAGTGCTAGAGGGCTGCAAAAGGAAGAAAAATGGGAGATGTTATTAGATCTGCAATCTGTCCCTCAAAGCAGTAGTAATCTCTTCCTAGTCCAGTATCAGATCATTCTGTAATCAGATTGTTCTGTAATGCAGGATAAGAGATCGTTCTGTAATCAGATCATTCTGTAATGCAGGATGAGATGTTATAGATCTACAATCTGTCCCTCAAAGCAGTAGTAGTAATCTCTACCTAGTTATTATCACTGCAATCTGTTCCTCACAGCAGTAGTAGTAATCTCTACTTAGTTATTAGATCTGCAATCTGTCCCTCACAATCTGTCCCTCACAGCGCCGGCAGCATCCTCTCCCTACATTAGCCTGAGAGCATTTGACATGCAGCACTACGTGACTCCAGCTTATGCAGAGGCTGGGTCACATGATGCACTGGCCAATCACAGCCATGCCATTAGTAGGCATGGCTGTGATGGCTTCTAAGGGCAAACAAGTGAAACGCTTGTTGATTGGCTGTCCTGCGTGATCAAATACCCGAACCCAGAACCCAAACCCAAACCTTTTTTCAAATGTCGGGGTTTGGGTCCGGGTCACGGACACCCCAAAGTTCGGTATGGACCCGAACTTTACAGTTCGGGTTCGCTCAACTCTATGGGCGTCACTGTTATGTCAGGATTCAGCAGCTTGGAAGACCAGACACGTAGCTACACCAGGAAACTGAGACCAAACAAGTATATAACTTAAAAAGGTGAGATTTATTAACAGTGCACAGTAATAAACAAACACAGCAAACTAAAAACCAAAACCTGACAAACACACTAACACCTACACTGCAAACTAAAGCTAACTCTGGACAAGGGTACAGAGTATACAGGGAATCAAGGAGGATACCAGGCAAGGAGACAGCACTAGGCATGGGACAAAAGCAAGGCAGAGCAGAGCAGGCTGAAGCAAGATCTCTAGCAGCAGTGAAGTGAACTCAATAGCGGGAAGGGAAGAGGGAAGTGGCCTTAAATACTGTAGCCACTTCCCTGCTGACTCTTGGGAGGCCACTGCCGGTGGACACTGGAACTGCAGCCCATGGATCCAGGAGTCATCAACAGGTGCGCCCTTACTGACACCTGCTGGTGGATACCGGAACTGCAGCCCATGGACCCCTAAGCTACAGCGCCACCCACTGGAGGGACTATTCCTGACATGTATAAAGTGAATTCAGTGTAGACTATATATACAGTGCATTTGGTGGTGTACAGTATATAATACACTTCAGGCGGCGTACAGTATATAATACAGTGCAGTCAGAGTACAGTCTGCCAAGTTTGATCCAGTGACAAGAAGGGAGGGGATGATGAGGTCACTGACTGTACTTGGGTGCCTGAGAGAAGAGAGGTAGAAAGTGAAGAGGAGGAGGAGGCACAACTCCAACGAGGCAGAATGTCCTCCAAGGGCCAGCTTAAGGGCAGCCACCCTATTGCATCACACCACAGAGCTCCACAGGTGCATGGCGCTGCTGACTTCCCGCGGACTTCCAAAAGCTTGTTGGCATGGGCTTTTTTCAACACATGTGCAGTAAATTGCACCATTGCTGTTTGCAATCTATCTCTGAAGCGGAACAAGCATGGCCAGAACACCAGCCACTTGGGCACCACATGCTTGACAAGACATATGATGACCTGCCATACAGTCCATTGGCAACAGACCCACATCATAAAACAAGGCGGACTTCTTCATGCTCCTCATCTTGGATCTCAACCCCTACTATCCAGTCCTCTCAAAAACCTGCACTGAGAGGAATGGAGGTATACAATGGGTGCCACAAGTACTTTCAGCCAATCTGCTAGCAGTACACCCCCAGTTGATTTCAGCCGGCAAATTTTGCTACTTCAGTTGCTGAACGGTAAAAAAAATGCTGTCAAAAGTGTCCCAGCCATCCACATGCTCAGCGTCTAAATGCTAGCTTGACCAAATTGCTAGTACTACAACTGATGCCTTTTCAGCTGGTGGATTCTGCCCCCTTTTGTGAATTTGTGGAATGTGCTGTACCACAGTGGCAGGTTCCAAAAATAAATTTCTTTTCACGTAAGGCCATTCCAGCTCTCTACTGTCATGTGGAAGGCAATGTTTTTACCTCATTGGACAGGGAGGTCAGTAGCAAGGTTCATATTACCACTAACTCATGGTCCAGCATGCATGGTCAGGGATGTTACCTTTCCTTTGCCGTGCATGGTGTAACTCTGCTAGCAGCTGGAAAGGATGCAGGACAGGGCTCAGTGCTGGAGCTAGTTCTGCCACCATGCCTCCAAAAAGCTGGTGGTGATTCTGGCACATCTGTCACCCCCTCCTCTTCTTCTTCCTCTGTGGCCTTTTCTGCAGAATTTTTCTCTGAACCAAAAGTGCTCCCTAAGCGTTAAAGGGGCTATGCAAGCAGTCAGGCTAAAAGAAGCCATACGGTGCTTCAGTTGGTCTGTCTAGGGGACAGGAGCCACACTGGGGCAGAGATTCTGTCAGCTCTGAGGGGGCAGGCCCAGAGGTGGTTGATGCCATGGCAGCTTAAGCCAGGAATGGTTGTATGCGACAATGGCACCAACCTTTTCTCTGCCCTCCGACAGGTACACTTCACACATGTTCCATGCTTGGCACACATCCTGAATTTGGTGGTGCAGCATTTCTTGACCAGGTACCCAGGCTTACCAGATATTCTGTGGCAGGGCCTGAAAAGTCTGTGGTAATTTCCTGTGGTCATACAATGCCAGTGCTCGGCTGGCTGACATTCAACGGGAATTCAACCTGCCCACCAACTGCCTCATTTGTAACATGCCCACCAGGTGGAACTCAATATTGGCAATTCTGCAGCAGCTGCACACACAGCAGAGGGCCATCGATCAGTACCTGTGTGAGGCACAATATTTAAGGGAATATTTAATTTCTAATATTTTACTTTAAGCATTATTAAAATCACTGCTCCTGAAAAAATAATTGTTTTAAAAACTTTTTTTTGCATTGATACATGTCCCCTAGGGCAGTACCCAGGTCCCCATACACTTTTTATGGCAATAACTTGCATATAAGCCTTTAAAATTAGCACTTTTGATTTTTCATGTTCATGTCCCATAGACTTTAATATGGTTCACATGTTAGCTAAAACTTTGTTTGTGTTTCATAAAGTTTTATTGAAATCACAAGCAAATAATATACAAGTACAGTAGTGGAAGACATTAAATAATTTGTCATATAGAAACAAGAGAATACAAATATAGCATTTAATGTGGTTTAGTATAATTTCAGTCATCGGAGGAGCAGGAAATCAGTAAGATTGCTAATTGCTTGGGTTAAGGTCTAGGAACAAGGTGGATAAGAAGGAAAAGGTGGAGAGAGAAAGAGAGAAGAAAGAAAGAAAAAAAAGGGGTGGGAGCAACCAAACGGGGGAATTTTCCTCCTTCCTCTTCATCCCGCACATCGCTAGAACTTTTTGCCTGTTCGTGTGTTTTGGTGCGAACCGAATCGGGGGGGGGGGGGGGGTGTTTGGTCCATCTCTACTGCTGAAGTAAGAGGATTAAAATTGCAGAAGAGGAAAAGAAAAAGAGTGCATTCACACAGTAGATTGTGTTCTTGTTGAGAGAGCTTGAGAACTGATGTTTTACAATTTGTTTCAGTTTACTCATTGCTCCTAGCAAGGAGTAGATTCCATGCCATGCTTAGATACACACACAATGATCACATGTAAGTCAGCATAATTTCTCTCTCCAGCTTTTACTAAGTTTTCACTTCAAGGCAATCCATTCTTTTTCAATTAGCTTGCTGGACCTTGACCAGTCTTTGATTTTATAATTTGCTTCTATAGGTGAGTTGCTTGAAGGTTTGAAATCTTCAGAAACTAAACTGCAGGGCTATTTACTGGCAGCACAACCTCACCAAGTTTTGTGCCAGTCTGCACTCACCCTATCCATCCATCCATGCTCAGCCATCCATCCTCAGTCATCCATGTTCAGCATCCATCCATGCTCAGTCATCCCCATCCATGCTCAGTCATCCCCATCCGTGCTCAGTCATCCCCATTAGAGTTGAGCGAACACCTGGAAGTTCGGGTTCTGCTGGTCCGTCCGAACTTCGGGACAAAGTCCGGGTCCGGGTCCGGACGGAACCCGAACGATCGCACGGACTACTGACTCGTACCTACCCCTACTGACTCGTACCTACCTACGACTTGTACCTACTGACTCCTACCTACCGACTCGTACCTACCTACCTATCCCACTCACGTCTGACCGTGTTTTGAACCACTCCAACACGACGGTCATTTATCGGGACGTCAAATCAAAGACTTCTAAAGTTTGGAAGTTCGTTGAGTGGATATCTTCGTTTAATATTTTAGTTTCTGACCAGTTCCAGGTCGTTCGATTAACTTTTTCTTACCTAACGGAACTTCACTTTTGAATCATTTTCGACCTCTCTCTTTAATACGACTGAATGTACACTAGTAACACAC
>BLSH010132668.1:108691-126525 GCA_018402905.1 Glandirana rugosa | reverse complement strand
CTGGTGACTGGCGGTGGTCACTGATGGCTGACGGGTGTCTGGTGGTGGTCACTGATGGGTGATGGGTGACTGGCGGTGGTCACTGATGGGTGACGGGTGACAGGCCACGGGTGACTGGTGGTGGTCACTGATGGGTGACGGGCCATGGTCAGTGTTGGGTGACAGGTCACTGATGGGTGACAGGTGACTGGCAGTGGTCACTGATAGGTGATGGGTGACTGGCGGTGGTCACTGATGGGTGCCGGGTGTCTGGTGGTGGTCACTGATGGGTGATGGGTGTCTGGTGGTGGTCACTGATGGGTGACGGGTGACTGGTGGTGGTCACTGATGGGTGACTGGCAGTGGTCACTGATGGGTGCCGCGTGTCTGGCAGTGGTCACTGATGGGTGACGGGTGACTGGCGGTGGTCACTGATGGGTGACTGGCATGGTCACTGATGGGTGACTGGCGGTAGTCACTGATGGGTGACGGGTGTCTGGTGGTGGTCACTGATGGGTGACTGGTCACGGTCACTGATGGGTGATGGGTGACTGGTGGTGGTCACTGATGGGTGACGGGTGATAGGCCACGGGTGACTGGTGGGGGTCACTGATGGGTGACGGGCCATGGTCAGTGATGGGTGACAGGTGACAGGCCACAGTCAGTGTTGGGTGACAGGCCACTGATGTGTGGTGGTTGACACACCACAGTAACTGATGGGTGATGGGTGATACACCACGGTCACTGATGGGTGTCGGGTGACAAGCCACGGTCACTGATGGGTGACGGGCGACATGCCACGGTCACTGACGGGTGACACGCCACGGTCAGTGATGGGTGACACTCCACAGTCAGTGATGGGTGACAGGTCACGGTCACTGATGGGTGATGGGTGACAGGCCACGGTCACTGATGGGTAACAGGCCACGGTCACTGACGGGTGATGAGTGACAGGTGCACTTTATGATGGCAGTATGATGACAGGTACACTTTATGATGACAGGTACACTTTATGGGGGCATATGGGGTGACTGTTGGGTGACAAGTGCATTGGGGGGGCAGGGGGATGTGACAGTGTGTGTTTTTACTTTACAGATCAGTAACTCTCTGATCCTAGCTCTTCTGTCCTCACACTGGGAACTGTGTGAGGAGAGAAGAGCTGGTAACAGTAAGTTACCGCTCTGTTTACATTACATGTGATCGGATGTGAAGTAGATCACAGCCGATCACAAGGTAACAGCCGCTAGCCGGCGGCTGATGCCAGTGTCGGTGACAGGCAGTGTTCCCTGGGAACACGCCGCCACCGATACGCACACTCCCGATCCCCGCATGTGCCGTGCGAATGGGGGAAGTGCCATTTGTGATCACATGGTAAACAGCCATGGCCAATGGCTGTTCACCCCCGTCAGTGACGCGGTGTGTCCTGGGGACACCGACAGAGTCGTGATGCGCACACCCGATCACGTGCAATCCCGGCTTAAAGGGGCGACGTCATATGACGTCCACCCAGAATGAGAGCCGCACCAATCCGCCGTCATTTGACAGTGGGCGGTAGGCTAGTGTTAAGGGTCAATCTTTCAAACAGAGCCCTGGATAGCAGTAGAAACCTAACAGGAGTCCTAAACCTTCCCCACCCTAAGATAAGAAGAAAAACATTTTGGCTGGGCATACAAATAGATATCATCTGTGCCCTACAATACCCTAATAAGCCTGAAATTCCTACTCCACCTCCATTGTATATGCAAAATAGCAAGTGGCAAAGGTAATTCTAACATACTAATGACATTTTTTAGCAAAATAAGTTTTCAGTGAAATTTTCCATGTATCTGTGGAAAATGTAGTTATTATTTATGCTTTTAATAATGAGTAAATAATGAGGAACACTCATCAGAATTGTATGCTTTCTTTGTAGTTTGAAAAAATATGTTTTGTTAAAAATAAGTCACAAAGCAAACAAATGTTTAAAGCTTTTAGGTTGAAGAATTGTATTAAATTGACTGCGCCATTACACACACTTTCTGAAAAGGGCTAATAAAATGTACTTTCTCACTTCCTGAAATACAAAGTGTCAGACATTGCTTTCTCTTTAAAACAGATGGCTGGATATTAAACATGCTAATTACATCCAGTGAAATCTAAACTCTGGTCTTTAGATTAATTACTACAACTAAAATGCATTTTTTAAATTTCCTAAAATGAACCATATTGCAAGAGCTTTGAAAAACAGACAAAAAACTACCTTTCCTGAAGTACCCTATATTGATATATTTTTTTAAACTCACTGGGATTGATTTATTAAAGAAGTAGCAAATGTTTTCTTAGCTTCACTTTGCAATTTGCATATTCTCTACTCCTTTAGAAAGGGCCATTTACACTGAGGGTTTGCACATTTTAACACATGGTATGCACACATTACATGCAATTGGTAGTGTAGTAAATCACAATACCATTTACTTTGAATGACACCTCAGTGCCATTTTCTAGTGTACCTGAACACATGTGCATGTCCATTGCAACCCAACATATTGTTATGTGATGCATTGGGAAATAAGGGACAGTTCTTTCTAGTGCTTTAACCAGCTGCAACTGCGCTATAGCCGAATGAACGCTTCAGCTTTGCTACCCAATTCTGGGAGGACATCTATTGATGTCCTCCCATGATCGTGCTTCCTGTGTGCCTCGTGGTGTGCATTGGCAGGGATCTGTGAATGCTCTGTGCCTTGGACACAGCACATCACAGATCGGGGTAAAGTGCAATAACAGTGGCCCTTTACTATGTGATTGCTGTGTCCAATCACAAGAGAGCACAAATGTAAACATAGTGGGTCATCAGGGGTTGACAGCTCTCCTTTCATCACACAGAGACTGAATGTGAGGGAAGGAGACATATCTGTGCTGGGACAGTGAATTACTTTTCTTTCAAGTGCTTTACAGTCCTGATCAGTGTCATACAGTGCCCATCAGTTGTGCCTCATCACTGCTGCCTCATCAGTGCCCATCAGTGCTGCTTATCAGTGCTGCCTCATCAGTGGAGCCTCAACAGTGCCCATCAGTGCTGCCTCATCAGTACACATCAGTGTCCTTCAGTGCCCATCAGTGCTGCCTCATCACTGTAGCTTATCAGTGTCCATCAGTGCAGCCTCAGTGCAGTGCATTAGTGCACATCAGTGTACATCAGTAAAACCTAATTCGCGCATATCAGTGCAACCTCATCAGTGCACATCAGCACACATCAGAGCAGCCTCATCAGCACCCATCAGTGCAGCCTCATCAGTGCTGCCTCATCACTGCATCTTTTCAGTGCCCATCAATGCAGCCTCAGTGCAGTACATTAGCGCATATCGGTGCAACCTCAGTAGTGCACTTCAGTGCACATCAGTGCCCATTAGAGCAGTCTCATTGGTGGACATCAGCGCACAATAGAGTAGCCTCATCAGCACCCATCAGTGCAGCCTCAACAGCATCCACCAGAGCAGCCTCATTAGCACCTATCCACGCAGCCTCATTAGAGCAACCCAATCAGCACCTATCAGTACATCCTCATTAGAGCAACCTCATCAGGACCCATCAGAGCAGCCTCATCAGCAACCTTTGGTGCAGCCTCATCAGCACCCATCAGTGCAACCTCATCAGCACCAATTAGTGCAGCCTCATTATTGCAGCCTCAGTGCAGTGAATCAGTGCAACCTCATTTAATGCACATCAGTGCACATCAAAGCAGCCGCACCAGCACACATCAAAACAGCCTCATCAGCATCCATCAGTGCAGCCTCACCAGCACCCATGATAGCAGCCTCATCAGCACCCAGTAGTGCAGCTTTATTAGCACCCATCAGTGCAGCCTCATCAGCACCCAGCAGTGCAGTCTCATCAGCAACCTTCAGTGCAGCCTCATTAGAGCAACCTCATCAGCACTCATCAGTGCAGCCTTAACAGCGCACCTCAGTGCATCCTCATAAGTGCACATCAGTGCAGCCATCTGTCCTAGTGCCCCCATCCCAACAGTGTGTCATCACAGCCCACAATATCACTATGTCTAAAAAAATATTTACCAGTGAGGAGGCATACCAAATCCTAAGTATGACCAATGAGAGCAGTGGGGAGCTCTCTGTGTCTGAGTCTGATTCTAATTCAGATTACAAACCAGTTTTAAGTAGTGGGTCTGTTACAGAATCAGAGTAGGAAGAAAGTGTGCCCACCAAACCAAGGCATTCTGGCGAGGAGCAGGCTACCACCAGTAGTGCAATGGCATCCACCAATTGGGCAGTGGCATCCACCTCTGCAAGTGGCATCCACCTCTGCAAGAAAGGCGAGGTACTAGTGTGGTGTCACATCATCCCCAAAGGGTTAGGGCCCATGCCAGTCTACCAGATGCACTTTAAAACCCTCTATGGCTTCCCCCTAATTTAGAAGCAGCTAATATGCCCCCTTTTATTGCACAGTCAGGTGTCCAGGTCAACATAGAAAACTTTGCACCCATTGATTTTTTAAATATAGTTTTAAATATAGTTTTAACGGATGACTTATTATGTTCAATTATGGACCAGTGCAACCTCTATGCCAACAATTTATAGCCAACAACCCAACTTTAAGTTATGCCCGTCCCTATGAATGGAAACAGTTAACAGTGAAGGAATTTAAAATCTTTTTGGGCTTCACATTTAATACGGAAATCACAAAAAAATGAATTACACTCTTACTGGTCCTCCCACCCCATCCATCACATGCACATTTATTCATCAGTTATATCAAGAACAAGATATTTAATGATCATGTAGTTCCATTTTACTGATAACACTCAGTGTTCTCCCCAAAATGACCCAGCATATGATAAACTATATATCCTGGACAAAAATATCTGTGTGCATGACTTACTTGTCCACTTCACTGGAAGGCTGGGCTTCAAGCAGTTAATCCCCAGTATAAGGCCCCGATATGGGATTAAACTCTACAAGTTGTGTGACAGAGCCATAGGGTTCAAGTATGCCTTCCACATGTATAAAGAAAAGGACACCCAGCTGCATCCCCCTGACTGCCCAGACTATATTGGATCAAGTGGAAATGGAGGATATGTGCTCAGGTGGGGTGAAAGTGATCATTGATCAGGAGAGGTAATTTCACCCATAGTCAATGATTAAGGTGTGATCAAAGCCAGGAGGGAGGCAATGAGTAATCCAGAGATTCCAGAGTCTTTCAAACTTGGAGAGTTTATCGAGGTAAATGGCTTCAGTTTTTGCATGTATAAATGCTTGGGTGATTCTGTGTTTGATTGGGATCATGGATAGAGAGTGGGATTTCCAAGCCTTGGCTATGGACTGTTTGGTCGCTGTAGTGATAAAAAGTAAGAGCTTAACTTGACGATGATTTAGGGATGGAGATTTGCTGTTCAAAAGTGCCACTGTCGGATCTGGGGCTAAGGTTGTGCCAAACATTGTAGATAAAAGCTGGAATACTTCGGACCATAGGTCACGGACGACTGGGCAGTCCCACCAGATATGCATGTGGGTGCCTTGGTCTGCGCAGCCGCGAAAGCAATTGGGGGAATAGGTCGGGTGGAATTTGGAGATCCTGGCGGGGACCAAGTACCATCTTGTGAGCACCTTGTAGTTGGCCACCTGTGCTGCTATATTGAGAGAGGCTGATTTAGAAGATTGCCAGATTTGATTCCAGTCTAAAGAGTTGTGTGGGTAGGTCAATTCCCAATTTCTCCGTGTACGAGGGGGAAGTGGAGGTAGAGAGGGAAAGAAGTTGTGTATACAGGTCTGAGATCAGTCCACATTTATGGGGGTCCGATTTACACACCTGTTCAATTAGCATGAAAGGCGGACAAGAGTTGCCAGGGACTTCGTATTGTAAAAAGAAGTGCTTTATTTGTATGTATATGAATAGTTCTGTAGGTGGCAAGCTGTGAAGTTCGCATAAGGTAGGGAAGGAGGTGATGGTGGTAGATTGGTGGTCAGCTATGGACCAGTTTGAGAAGGAATGGGGCGAGGACCAAGCTGGGGAGAAGGCAAGGTTGCATAGGAAAGAAAGGAGTGGGTTATGTGAAGATTGGAGGCCAGGTCACACTTTGAGTCTGCCCCAGAGGGCTAGGCTATGTCTAGTGATAGGGTTGGAGATGTTGCGGCTGTGAGAGGGTTGTATCCAGAGAAGGTTAGCAATCAACAATGGGTCGCAGTTTACCTATACTAGTGCCACCCAGAGGGGGATTTCCTTGGTCACAAGATATTTTGTGAGTTGCGCCAGTTGGGCTGCTTGATGGTATTTGGTAAAATTAGGGACACTTAAGCCTCCGTGGACGTGAGGAGTTTGGAGGGTGAGTGAGGGTAAGTGCGGTTTGAGCATTCCCCAAATAAAAAGGGAAGATCTACGTTGGAGTAGGTGCGAAGGGACTCTAATTGGGAGGACCCAGAATAGGTAGAGGATTTTAGGAAGTATGGACATTTTGATCACTGTGATTCTGCCCATCCATGAGAGGGGGAGAGACAAAGATTCAGTCATTAGATTAGTGAGATGGGATAGCATTTGGGGGTAATTTGCAGCATAAAGGTCAGCTGGGTCAGGAGAGAGCTTGATTTCCAGATAGGTAAGGTGGTGCTCAGCCCAGGAGAATGGAAGCGAGTTTCTCAGTTGGTTCTGTAGGGCGGGGGGGGCAGAGAAATGTTAAGGGCTTAGATTTTTGGGGGTTGACCTGGAGACCAGTGATTCGTTCAAAATCAGAGAGGAGTCGCATGAAGTTAGGAGCAGAAATCAGGGGGGACATGAGAAATAATAGGACGTCATCGGCAAAGAGACATAGTTTGTGGTGATGTTCACTAAGTTCAAGACCTTTTATGTTGGGGTTTTCCCTGATGAGGATGGCTAAGGGCTCGATTGCTAAGGTGAAGAGAAGGGGGGAGAGGGGGTAGCCTTGGCGTGTGCCCCTGTGAATATGAAAAGGGTCTGAGTGAAACCCAGAGTAGGTAACATAGCCCTTAGGGTTGTGATATAAGGTTGAGATCCACATAAGGAAGTATGGGCCAAATCCACACCTCTGAATATATAGTCAAACGCTTTGCGTATGTCCAATGATAGGAAACAAGTGGGAATATGTCGTGACCTGGAGGTGTGTGCCAACAGGGTGTCTCTGCGGATGTTATCTTTGGCTTGTGTGGAGGGGATAAACCTTGTCTGGTCTCTATGTATCATTGTACGTATAATGGGATTTAAGTGAGCCGCAAGGATTTTGGCTAAGATTTTGATATCAAGGTTAAGGATCAAAATGGGTCGGTAGTTGGACCATGCTGTGTCGTCGGGTTTATGGATCATGGAGATAGATGCTGTTAGGGATTCCGGGAAGAACTATTGGTCTTTAAGAAGGATGTTAAAGGCTTCAACTAGAAGTAGGGCTAGAAGGTCTGAGAACCTCTTGTAATAGGTGGCCGAGAGGCCGTCAGGGCCTGGGCGTTTGCATGGTTTTAGAGTTTTGATAGTAGCGATTAGAGTTGAGTGAACACCTGGGCGTTCGTGTTCGGAGGGTCCAAACGAACTTTGGGAAAAAGTCCGGGTTCGGCACAGAACGTTGTCCGAACTTTATCCCGAACCCCATTGAAGTCAATGGGGAATCGAACTTTTAGGCACAAAAATGGCTGTAACAAAGTCCTGGCAAGTGCTAGAGGGCTGCAAAAGGAAGTAAAATGGGGGTAAGAGTAGGGTAAGTGCCCTACAAAAAAATGGGGATAGGGAAAATAAATTAAAATCAAATAAAAAAAATGAGACGGGGGTGGATGTGGAGTAGGAGCATAGAGGTTGACTAGGCTGTGACCGTGGCAGTGTAGGTGGAAGTGGCGGTGGTCGAGGAGGTAGCCAACACTGTTTTTTTTTTGTTTGTTTATAATTGGGGTAGCCCCCAAAATATTGAGGCCTATACAAAAAAACAAGTATACGAATGGCTGTGTGAGTCCGGTCTAAATGTTTATTCTGCACAAGGTACAGACAAGTCTTGTGGGATCCATGCCTGGTTCATTTTAATAATGGTTAGCTTGTCTACGTTGGTTGTGGACAAGCAGTTGCGCTTGTCTGTGATAATGCCCCCTGCCATGCTAAACACACGTTCAGACAATACACTAGCTGCTGGGCAGGCCAGCACCTCCAAGGCATAAAGGGCAAGCTCAGGCCATGTGGCCAATTTGGAGACCCAGAAGTTGAATGGGGCAGACCCATCAGTCAGTACGTGTAGGCGTATGCACACATACTCTTGCACCATGTTGCTGAAATGCTGCCATCTGCTAAGACGTTGTCTATCGGCTGGTGGTGCTGTTTTTTGTGGAGGGCTGCTAACAAAGCTTTGCCACATTTCAGCCATGCTAACCCTGCCTTCTGAGGTTCTGGCGGTGGCACAGCTGCGTTGGTGGCCTCTTTCTCCTCCTCTGCCTTCGCCTTGTGCTTTCACTGAGCCCCCGGTGTCATTTGGGAATGCCCTCAGCAGCGCCTCTACCAGTGTGCGCTTGTAGTCGCGCATCTCCCTCTCACGCTCCAGTGAGGGAATTAAGGATGGCACATTGTCTTTGTAACGGGGATCCAGCAGGGTGGCCACCCAGTAATCAGAAGAAGTTACAATGTGGGCAACTTGGCTGTCCTTGTGCAGGCACTGCAGCATGTAGTCGGCCATGTGTGCCAGGCTGCCCAGAGGCAAACACAAGCTGTCCTCTGTGGGAGGTATATCATCTGTGTCCTCTGTATCCCCCCAGCCACGCTCCAGTGATGCTCACGAGCTGCGTTGGGTGCCACCCTGCTGCTCCTTTTCCTCCTCCTCCTCATCTTCCTCGTCCTCCAGAACTGTGCCCTGGCTTGAATATTTTTGACCTGACCTATGCTGGTGCAGGAACCCACCCTCCGAGCCACTTGCAAATGACTGGCCTGATAACCGTGGAAATGACCCCTCTTCCTCCTCCTCCTGTTCCACATCCTCTTCCATCATGGCCCGAAGTGTTTTTTCAAGGAGACATGGAAGTGGGATAGTAACGCTGAGAACAGCGTCATCGGCACTGGCCATGTTGGTGGAGTACTCAAAACACCGCAATACGCTACATAGGTCTCGCATGGAGGCCCGCTAGTTGGTGGTGAAGTGTTGCTGTTCCACAGAGCGACTGACCCGTGCGTGCTGCAGCTGAAACTCCACTATTGCCTGCTGCTGCTCGCACAGTCTCTCCAGCATGTGCAAGGTGGAGTTCCACCTTGTGGGCACGTTGCATATGAGGCGGTGAGCGGGAAGGCCGAAGTTCCGCTACAGCGCAGACAGGCCAGCAGCAGCAGGGTGAGAACGCCGAAAGTGCGCACAGACGGCCCCCACTTTATGCAGCAGCTCTGACATATCCGGGTAGTTTTTTAGAAAATTCTGTACCTCCAAATTCAGCACATGC
The DNA here is from genome assembly GCA_018402905.1 of Glandirana rugosa. Classification (NCBI taxonomy): domain Eukaryota; kingdom Metazoa; phylum Chordata; class Amphibia; order Anura; family Ranidae; genus Glandirana; species Glandirana rugosa. Next base: position 117,145 of record BLSH010132668.1, on the reverse strand, counting down.
GCCAGGCAAGGGATGTGCGTCAAAGAGCCCAGAGCCGCTACGAGATTTCGGCCATTGTCGCACACCACCAGGCCGGGCTTGAGACTCAGTGGCAACAACCACTCATTGGTCTGTTGTTCAATGCCCGTCCACAGCTCCTGCGCAGTGTGGGGTTTATCCCCCAAACATATCAGTTTTAAAACAGCCTGCTGTCGTTTCCCCCTGGATGTACTGATGTTGGTGGTGAAGGTGTTACGCTGACCGGATGAGTAGATGGTAGAGGAGGAGGAAGCGCAGTAGGAGGAGGAGGCAACAGGAGGCAAAGAGAAATGCCCTGCAATCCTCGGTGGTGAAAGGACATGCGCCAAATGGCTAGCCGGCTCTGGCCCACCCGCCACTACATTTGCCCAGTGTGCAGTTAGCGAGATATAGAGTCCCTGCCCGAGCTTACTGGTCCATGTATCAGTGGTTATGTGTACCTTGCCACAGATGGCGTTGCGCAGTGCACACTTGATCTTGTCCCTGACTTGTTTGTGCAGGGAAGGGATGGCTCACCTGGAAAAGTAGTGGCGGCTGGGAACCACGTATTGTGGGACAGCCACCGCCATCAGGTTTTTGAAACTGTCCGTGTCCACCAGACGGAATGACAGCATTTCAAAGGCCAGGAATTTTGAAATGCTGGCATTCAGGGCCAGGGATCGCGGGTGTGTAGGGGGGTACTTCCTCTTTCTCTACAGTGTTTGGGAGATGGACAGCTGTAAGCTTCCATGGGACCATGTGGAAATGCTTGGGGACGGTGGCAGGACATGGTGGCGTTGCTGTCATATCGTCTGTTTGCTGGGTGGCAGGTGACACTGTCACTGTAGAGGTGGAGGAAGAGGTCGAGGCAGCAGCAGAAGAGGAAGCAGGAGGAGGCCGAGACCTTTCTTGGATTTTGAGGTAATTATTCCAATGCAGCTTGTGCCTTGAATTTAGGTGCCTGGTCATGGGGGTTGTGCTCAGGTTGAGAACATTTATGCCCCTGCTCAGGCTATCATTGCACAGCTTGCAAACCGCTCATGTCTTGTCATCAGCACATTGTCTGAAGAACTGCCACGTGGAGGAATGCCTTTGAGCTGCCTTTGGTGTGCTAGGTCCCTGGGTGCGGTGGGTAGTAGCAGGCCTACTGTCTAGGGGACGCTCGCTCCGCTTTTGCAACCTGCTTCCTCTTTTGCTGTTCTGATGCCTCTGTGCGACCACCACCTCTTCCTCCAAACTGCACACGTCACTCGCATGACCCTCATTCCATGTGAGGTCTATGACCTCATCATCCTCCACATCATCTTCCACCCACCCTTCACCACTGCCCTCCTTGTCAGTCTGCACACTGAGGCAAGCTGCAGCAGTTGGCACCTGTGTTTCGTCATCATCAGAAATGTGCTGCGCTGGTGTTCCATGTCCTCATCCTGCAACAGAAGTGGTTGGGCATCGGTGCACTCAATGTCTTCCACTTCTGGGGCAGCGCTATATGGATGGCCCACGGAAAGCACACCAGGAGAGTCATCAAAAAGCATAAGAGTCTCTTGCAGGACTTGGGGCTCAGACTGCTTGGCTAATTTACAAGGGGCTGAGGTGAAAGACAGATGGCCATGGGGTTCAGGTGCCAACTCTGAGCTTTCATCAAGGGACTGGGAGGGAGACAATGTGAAGTAACTGGAGCCACCCAATCTACTATCGCCTGTACTTGTTCTGACCTCACCAATCGTTGAGGGGCATTCTGGCCTACCATATACCAGTGAAGGTTCTGTTGGCTACCTGAGGAAGGTGTATCCCTTGTGCGTGTAGCTGGCACACCTCGACCACGTCCTCTCCTTCCAACAGGAGGTTCACCAACACCACCAACACCATCAGCACCAGCATCACCAGCAGCACCATGACCACGTCCTTTATTTGCTCTCCTCATTGTGTCCGCAACTGTACTATGTAGCCCTCTGTAAGTATTTAGTAATACCAATTAATACCTTTTTTTTTTTTTTGGAAAACACCAAAGTAGCCGGACTTTTTATTTTGGTGCAAGAAATGCACCACTCACACCAACAGCTGGAAGATCTCCCTTTAGAACTAGGAGATACTTCCGGTTCCGGTGCCAGATGGAATAGTCGCACATCGTGTCGGCTCCTGCAGCTACCTGTTTATTCGGCATAAAAAACCCGACCCAGCTGACTAGAGTCACCCTCTCTATGCACCGGAGTGGCGGATGGAAAGATACCTGGACAGAGGCGGCAGTAAGAACGGCTCTTCACTCCGCCCGGCGGCTCCCGGAGACCAGGCCGCACAGCCTGTAATGGCGCAGGAAGCAGGGATGGAGGTAAGTGCGGCGCACGCCTCCTCCTCAACCCTGCAGCCTCAGACTGATACAGAATGTATAGCACAGGCAGTGGCCGCCATTCTAGAGCCGACCATAACTACATCAGTGGAGCGGGCAGTACAGGCAGGAATAGCAGCGCTACACAGAGAGCTCATGACCCAGGCCAACAGGCTCACAGAGGCAGAGGATAGGATAGCTCATGTGGAGGAGGAACTCGCATCCACACAAAAATCAGATCAAGAGCAGGATCACCAAATCAAAGCCATCATAGAAAAGCTCCAGGATTTAGAAAATAGATCCCGAAGGAGCAATCTACCATTCATAGGGGTCCCAGAGACTCTTCTAAATCAGGCCCTAAACAACTTCTATGGGGTAAAAATTCCCCAGGCTTTAGGCCTCCCAGGACCCTGTGTGGTGGAACGAGCGCATCGGCTGGGATGACCAACGAACGATCGCAGATCTCCACGCCCGATTATAGCCAAATTTTTAAACTATGCTGAAAAGCAAATCATCCTTCAAAAGTTTCGTCAACAAAGATCACTTGTAATTAACGGGGTCAAGATTCTGATTTTTGCTGATTACTCCGCTGAAGTGGCCAAACAACGCAAAGCATTCCAGACGGTATGCTCCACTTTAGTCCAAAAACAAATGGAATTTACCCTAGCCTTTCCTGCGGTGTTAAGAATCACCTCACCGAACGGAGACCAGCTATCATTCCATAACCCAGTGGAGGCTGATCATTTTATACGCACACTGAAACCTGGTACATATGCCACTGCTCTGACCAAAGATGCTCACCCATCCCGCTCCTTGTCTCAAAGAAGCCCCAGGAAAGACTCCCCCAAACGCTTCAAACAAGGAGGAGATCCAACAACCGTTACCCCTCAAAGGTAATACAACATGGAATTGGTCCCATTCCAAGATTGTGGATTAAAATCCCTATATAGAGAACAATTCCAACTGTAAGGAATATTCTGGCTATCCATGTACAGCACCAGCTACACTAGGAATCTTCTGAGAGCACCATAGTATTGATGTTTTAGCTCTGTTATACCATGCCTCCCAGGCCTTAATTGTATTTGCCCCTAGGGCGCGTGTTCATGTTATACCTGACTACCAGGTACTTTCAGACACTTGCTGTCTATTGATACTAAATTGTCTATTATCTCCTTTATGTTAACTCACTCCTGCCTCTCCACCACCTGGGCTTTTATCCACATGGGTACCTCCTTAGCTATTGAAACATTATATGAAAACTCCACCTATCCTCCATGGGATTAACCACTTGCTGTATGACATGGAAATGGGGAAGTTTCTACTAAACCAGTACTCACATGGGCACGCTCCCAAACCCTTAACTTGGGGATTATGCTCTAAGGGGTCGAACCTGAGGCGGATAGACCATGTGGAAAAAAGAGGAGTCACGAGACTGTTTGTTTCCTTTTAAGTTTCTTTTATAAGTTTTGTTTTAAATCGGTATTCTTCCCCTGGCTGCACCCCCCCCCCCCCCGACAACAGACCAAGTCCATATGACAACCCCCCCTCTAAACCCCTTAGGTCAAATCTGATACCACACAAGCTCACCGAAACTAAGCCCCTCCTTTAAATTTAATTATATAGCTACTCAACCAGCTGCATACCTTAAAAACACGGGAATCACATGAGAATAATAAGCTGGAATGTTAAGGGCCTGGGTACCCCAAACAAGCGTATGAAGGTATTGCACCATCTTCATCGCCTTAAGGCGGATGTAGCCCTTTTACAGGAAACCCATTTAACTTCACAAAACTTCTTCAGGATGAAAAACTGTGGGTGGGAGAGGTCTATGGTTCCCAGGGAACTACCAGTAAGGCGGGTGTCCTAGTGCTAATTCACAAAAACTTTCAAGGACAAGTACTGTCCATAGAATCTGACTCTCAGGGCCATATGCTCACTACACACCTAAAATGGGGGGAAAGAGAACTGAGAATAACAAATACATATGCCCCAAACAATCCGGGCAGGCAATTTTTTACCGACCTGACGCTCCGTATCTTAAAACACCCCAACTTACCACATAACATAGGCAGTGACTTCAACTCACTTATGAATGAATCTCAAGATAGATCTAAACCTAAAACAACACGCCAACCATCCGACATCTCTGAACAGACCACCCTACTATCTGAAACCATGGAGGATTTAGACTTTACCGATATATGGAGGTTGAGACATCCTGTAGATAAGGAATATACTTTTTACTCCCCACCACACAAAGTTTTCACTAGACTGGACTATCTCTCTACTTCTTCGCACCTTCTTCCACAAATCAGGGAGGCAGAAATGAAAGAAATAGCCATATCAGACCATGCTCCGGTGACAGTGGAGTTAGCTGACCCCACTAAACACGATGCTCCCCGTCTTTGGAGCTTCCCACGTTTCCTTTCAAATAATAAAGATTTTCTAGAGACACTTAAGAAAACATGGGAAGATTACTCACTCACCAACATAGCACATCAGGACAGATCATCTCATATACTGCTGCATATAAAAAGCAAATTATGAAAAATTACATAGAGGCAAGTAACAAACTGAAATCCACACAGGAGATGTTGGCCACATTGGACACAGAAGACACTAGGAAGGCTTGGCAAGAAGCTAAAAGGGCTTTTGACCTATGGGCTGAATCATTGGAACGCATACATCTGGCACATATAGATGCAAACCTGTATAAATTTGGGAACAAATCAGCAAAATTAATCGATAAGCTCTGCTCTGACCCATATAATCCAACTAGAATAAATGCCCTTAGAGACCCCCAAGGTAACATACTCACTCGAGCCAAGGAAGTGACTAGGGTCATGTTAGACTTTTATTCCTCTCTATGCACTAGAGCCTATAGACACAGAGTGTGCTAAACGATTCCTGGAATCAATCACATTACCTGAAATATCCCCAGATCAATTATCCGCACTAAATGACCCCATCACCCACGAGGAAATATCCCAGGTCCTGAGGCATCTACCTAGCTCCAAGGCACCGGGACCCGACGGTTACACCGGGGAATTCTTTAAACTGATGGCGGACTCCGTTGGCCCATCACTTTTAAGAGTATACAACGACATATGGACAGGGGGAGCCTACCTAAAATCCGGGCACCAAGCCATTATAAAGCTACTAGAAAAAAAGGGGAAAGATCCACTCAATCCTGGATCGTATAGACCCATTTCCCTCCTAAACTTGGATTCAAAAATATTGTCTAAAATAGTGGCCAATAGATTAGCTACACTTCTTCCTTCTTTGATACACCCGGCCCAGTCTGGATTCATTAAAGGGCGAACAGCCACCCTCAACATACGCAAGGTGATGATGGCAATGGACTACGCTACACATAAACCGGCGGAGGACATAGCCATTATCACATTAGATGCCGAAAAGGCTTTCGATAATGTAAATTTTGAAAGGTTGACACTAGTCCTTCAAAAATTTGGATTCTCGGGCCAAATTATACACCTCCTTCACCAAATGTACGCTTCCCCCTCGGCTCATCTAATAGTGGGGGAGAATCTAAGCGACGAATTCCGTGTATACAAAGGGACAAGACAAGGGTGCCCCTTATCTCCCCTTCTCTTTAATATTGCCCTAGAACCCCTATAGAGATACCTATCTTTCAAGGCACCATTACATGGCATCCCTATAGGAGACCAAAAACTTTGGACCGCATTATTCGCGGATGATGTTCTTATATTCACATCTAATCCCCAAAAAGACGCATTTATCATCAAAGATACTTTTGATCTATACAGGCGATGCTCCGGCTTAAGGATAAACTACAGCAAAAGCGAGCTCCTACTCCTAGGCAATCAGACTCAAAGGCCCCATTACACCAAATCCTTACCCTTTACCCAGGCCACCTCAGATATCACATACCTGGGGATATGGATTGGGAAAACCCCAGCTTCAATTTATCAACTGAATTTTCCACCACTGTTGGACAAAATAGCCGGGGAATTGACCCGCTGGATGGACCTGCCGCTGTCGCTCATGGGGAGATGCTACCTATATAAAATGTCAAGCTTCTCAAAACTGTTATATCCACTTCAAACAATACCTTGTCTATTGAAGCACAAAGACATTAACTATTTAAAAAAAATTAGCTCAAATTTCCTCTGGCGTGGTAAAAAACCCTGTATATCTCTAAAAAAGATGCAACTCCCCAGGAGCGCAGGGGGTGCTAACGTTCCGGAGCCTAGATTATACAACTTAGCCTGTTTGCTTCGGGTGGGTATTGACTGGATCTCCAAACACTCAAGATACTCCAACTACAACCTGGAGTCACAACTGGTCCTCCCCTTCTCCCTCCCTGCCCTTCTGCACTGTAACTGGAACTCTTTGATCCCGGACCTTAAAAATAGCATCCTTCTGAGGGACACGATAATTGCCTGGAGGGAAGGACGCAAACTCCTTAAGCTTCCACTCTTCTTCTCCAAGTACCTCCCAATGAGAGGACACCCGGACTTCCTACCTGGACTGATATATGATGCCTTCAGGACCTGGGCCCAGAAGGGTCTCAACACTTTCGCCTCCATATGCGACACAACATCAGGACATCCCATATCTTTTCAACGTCTAGCTAAATCCGTTACCAGCCTCTCATGCTTTCTACTACTCCCAATGCCTCAGTTTTCTAAGGACCTCTGTACATGGAGCAAAACAAAGCCTTCCACCTGATCCCCTGGAACCGACGACACGTGGTCACCTCAATACAATCTCCAGTATCTATAGGATTCTACGTAACTCCTCCCTCCTGGCACAAGGCACACCCCCCGTCACTGCATGGGCAAAACGTTTAGACTCTAGCGACCTACCTGGAAAAATCCTTCAGGGATACAACAAGGTGATAACGATCACCCCATGCGAAATTTTGAGAGAACCCCAACTAAAAATTCTCCAACGTGCCTTTATACCACACCTCAAAAACAAAGACAAACCTGATGCGGCCTGCTGTCACCTCTGTCTCGCCGAATACCCCTCACTGGCTCACAAATTTTGGGATTGCCCTCACATCTCAATCCTTTGGGACCAAGTCATACAATATGTAGAAAAAAATTACATCAGCACAACTATCCAAAGACCCTCTGCCTCTCCTGTTTGGCTACTGGACAGATCTGGGCCATACACTCTCGCATACAGACCCAATACGGAGAAATGCCCTATGGATACAAACTACCCTACTAATAACCCGACAAATCATCCTCAAAAACTGGGTGGGTCCAACCAAGCCTTCAATTACTCAAATTCAAAAAGAACTAACACATTTGCTCTATAGAGAGAGACTAACAGAAGATCTTTCTCACCCAAAAACCCACCAGAGATTCCTCAACAAGTGGGGCCCTTTCATGAATGCCACCTCGTCACCTGAAGAAGTTCAATGCCTCACGACATCAGTTTTTCGTCACTGCAATGGCCCCTGACAAGTACACGACACTATGGACTAGACCTCCTAATCATAGGGGTGAAATACCCTCTCAGGAAACGATATTACAGTTATGGGCCTAAGGCAAACGCCAGATTTTCTCTTTTTTTATCTATCAACCAAGAATTCCAAGATCTATGCTCATTAGATAAGGGAACGTCATAAACTAATATGAAAGACAGGTCCATCCGGGGTCACCCCAACCATCCTCGCTTTGAAATGATCTTGAAAGCTATTTGTTGGTTTATCCTAGATTGGATGGCAAATATTCCATCAAAGCCCTTTCCCATTTTTACTGGGGAGCCCACACTCCCAAGAATAACTTTAAGACTTGGCCTACACTACAAAACAAGATACATGGGAATCCAAATGCAGCCACACATCCCCCCCCCCACCCCCCCTACCTTCCCTTTGTTCTCCCTCCCTATCTCCACCCTCTCTTACTCCACGTCATCAGTTTGCAATATAGCTATGTTCAACATCATGCCCAATAGGCATAACTTGCAACGCTTAATGCAATATAAGAACATAAGTCACCTATGTACTGGATGACATGTCTTATTATAATAGAAAGTTTGTACTCTTACTTTATCTTATTTTCTTGAAAATGTATCTGCTGAAACTTGTAGAATTTCAATAAGAACCCTCACACCCGAGGGGTCATTTTTACCCT
>BLSH010132668.1:94991-108681 GCA_018402905.1 Glandirana rugosa | reverse complement strand
CTTTAAAGCTCAATTAAATCTTTGTAAAAAAAAAAAAAGAACTAGGAGATTATTTTTGAACAATAATGTGTCACTTACAGCAACAGCTAGAACCTCTCCCTTTAGAACTAGGAGATGATTTTTGAACAATAATGTGTCACTTACAGCAACAGCTGGAAGCTCTCCCTTTAGAACTAGGAGATGATTTTTGAACAATAAATAATCCGTCACTTACAGCAACAGCTGGAACCTGGCCCTATAGGAGTAGGCAATGATTTTTGAACAATAATCTGTCCCTCTAAGCAACAGCTGTAAGCTCTCCCTTTAGAACTAGGAGATGATTTTTGAACAATAATGTATCACTTACAGCAACAGCTGGAACCTGGCCCTATAGGAGTAGGCAATGATTTTTTAACAATAATCTGACCCTCTAAGCGGAAGCCTCTACCTAGTGCAGTCAGATCGTTGTGTAATGCAGGGTTTGATCTGCAATCTGTCACTCAAAGCAGCAGTATGTGAAATCTCAAATTACTCCCACAATCTGATCATTGTGTACGATTCCACAATCTGATCTTTGTGTACGATCGTAACGATCCTTGTGTTAGGCAGAGTTTGATCTGCAATCTGTCACTCAAAGCAGCAGTTTGTGAAATCTCAAATTACTCCCACAATCTGATCGTTGTGTACGATTGTAGCGATTGTTGTGTTATGCAGGATTTGTATGTGAAATCTCAAATTTCTGCAATCTGTCCCTCAGAGCAACAGTAGTAGTAATCTCAGGATGCAGGATCAGATGTTAAAATGTCTGCAATCTGTCCCTCACAAAATCACTGGCAGCTTCCTCTCCCTATACTAGTCAGAGTCTCAGAGAGCATGTGACTGCAGCATCAAGTGACTCCAGCTTATATAGAGGCTGGGTCACATGATGCACTGGCCAATCCATGCTATTAGTAGGCATGGCTGTGATGTCTTCTAAGGGCAAACCAGTGAAACGCTTGTTGATTGGCTGCCCTGCAGCTATTCAACATGCGTGATCAACTACCAGAACCCGAACCCGAACATTTTTTGAAATGTCCGTGTTCTGGTCCGGGTCCCGGACACCCCAAAGTTCAGTATGGACCCGAACTTTACAGTCCGGGTTCGCTCAACACTATTTACAACTCCTTTAAAGATGTATGTTATTCCAAGAACAAATAAATTGTCTTGCTCTAGTCTAGGTTCCCACTGGACAAATATACCATCACTTCCAACAGGGTGTGAACACAGACTGCAATTGCAATCTACCAGAGATTTCACCCCCCCCCCCCCACACACACACACACACTTCAGAAATGCTTTGTCTAGAGTTGAACTTAACTAAAAAATAAATTGGAAGAGAGTCATCATTTAAAGGTTATGGACATTTGATAATAATTTGATAATAACTACTGTCAATTCCCATTCGCTATTTATACTTTAAATAAGACTTCTTTCTAAATAGCATTATTTTCCAGATTCTGTGAGGTGACGTTCAAATAAAAGAATCATTTATGATATTAAATACTAAGTTATGATAAATATAGGCTTTCAACATTTAAATATAATTTCAATTAATTAGAAAAAAAAGCAGATCCTACCCATGTGTAATACATGTCTGTTTCCTAACTTAATATTTTGTATATTGAGAAAATTAGCAAACACAACTAAATAATTCATGCATCTAAGTGAACAGACGCTATAGTTTTGTCAGCTACTTGTAATATGGACATATCAGTTACTTTATGATGACTAAACATGTTCCATGGACAATTTCTTTCTTAATTTGTCACATTAACATTTAGCAATCATTGCACTGATGACTGTGCAAAAAGCGGCAGTGTTCTTCTTTCACTGCATCACTGCAGTGCATTTTAGAGTTTAATCATGTAGATATAGCCTTTTCTGCCTATGAATATTAAAAAAGCTGTCAAGGATAAGGTCATTTATTCAAATGTTTTACTTTAAAAAGGTAACATTTTATGTCATTAAGCTAAAATATACTTTTTTTGCTGGTAATTAGTGGTTAGAGTCAAATGATTATAACACAAGATCGCAGATGTTCTTAAAATTACCTAACAACGCCATTTAAATGATTGAATTAGTTAATGCAAGGGAATTAAAGACAGTATTAAAATGGTTTTACTGTTACTTACTGAAACTTATGAAGAAAGACACTTAATTCAATTTAGAAATATTATACTTGTCATTTACACAGACACGTATTTGGTCAGTGGCATATGTACTTGTTCTAAGCTGTTTTGTAAAGTAATTTTGCAATTTGTAAAATCTTGTGATTCAGTGCTATGCAGCTGTAAAATCTGATTGTTAATATTTCACAGACATAAAAAATACAACAAACTACACAAGATACAAGATATACAAGATCACTCATATTTTTATGTCTGTAAATATTCTTTCTCTTGATGTGCTTTCTACTTTGTCTCATTAAGGCTGGGTTCACACCTATGCGAAATGGATGTGGCTTAAACCGCATCCAATTCGCAGGACACATAAAAACACATTGTTTTCAAGGTGTCCAGTTCACATATGTGCAGTGCATTCCCAGTCTGCATTGCACAGAAAATGTGTGGGTTTTCTGTGCAATGTGGTCCAAATTCCCAGCCCATTGTGTTCAATGGGAGAGCATCTAACACAGAGATGTGCTCCGCATCCAATGGGGATAGCTTCATCTGCTCGCAGCCCCTCCCTCACCCCGCAGCTGCTGCACTGTGAGAATGGACAGGAGCTGCAGAATTGCGGCTCTGCCCCTTCTCGGCAGCAGACAGGCTGGAATTTGCACCGGGCTGGTGTGAATCCAGCCTTACACTTCTATGACAAGGGAGCAGATAAGTGGATTTCTGTAAACTGCTATGAAAAATCACTTGGTTATCTCTGGTGAGCAATGGAAACCTTGAGGACATATTTATAAAGAAGTCAATCTGACATTCGGCAAACATTCTCTGCAGAGTCTTCCAGGTGCATGGCTTTTAAAGAACAAAAGAGGAAGTGGATGGCCTTACTCCAAATACACGCCTTTATTGTATTAAAAATTAAAATCCATATGTGCAGAAGTACAGACAGACAGAGCAGCCGATGCATTTAACGCCTTCATTGCTGCTTAGTCAAGCTATGTCTAAGCGCCAATGAAGGTGTGAAATGCGTCAACTGCTCTGTATGTCTGTACGTCTGCGCATATGGATTTTAATCTGTAATGCAATAATGGTGTGTATTATGGAGCTCAGCTGTCCTTTTCCTCTTTTGTTCCTGATCGTTATGCTGAGCCTGCACCATTCACTCCATCAGCAAGGGAGGTCTTATCACTGACCACCACCTGGAGCGGAATGCTGTGTGTTTTCCCTGCATGGCTTTTTTCTTTTATATCAATGTTCTTTATTAGTTTTCAATATCAAACATCCAATAGAAAGGAACAGAAAATAAAAGAAAAAGAGGTACTCAGGTACCCAAACAAAACAAATAGTTACAAAGGTTACATTTCTGTATGAATTGACATAGTAGAAACATATCAGTAAAATAAGGTTTTTGGGGTTTAGGTTGTATGCACCACAGAGAGTAGATATTGGTGGGATCATTATTTTGCATTGTTAGGCCATATCTCCCATTTTTTCAGGAAATTTTTTCCATTCAAGTGGTTGAAGGCCAGATTTCATTCTAGTATGTAATGTTGTTGGGTTAGGGTTAGGACTTCGGTTAGGTTGGGGGAAATGTCAGTTTTCCATTTTCTTAGAAGCACTTGGCGTGCTGATAATAATATATGTGAGATTACATATCTTGAGTCTGGGGGGTAGGCATCTATCCCTATATGTAGTAGGGCTAGTTGAGGGGTGGGGGAGTTGATTATGCCAGACAATGATGCTAAGCATTTGAATACCTGGGAACAGTTGCGCCAGCAGAGGGGGGAGGTTGATTCAGAAAATTTGGATAGTCTGTATGGTGTGTAGTACCACCTGTGGATAATTTTAATTGTCATTTCTCCGTGTATTACACAGTGGGAGGATTTGTGTATGGTTTGAAAGGCTACACTCCATTGTTTGAGAGTGAAACTCTTCTTAATATCCTCTTCCCATTTTAGCATAGAAGTTGATTTTAGTAGAAGGGTTTTGTTTTGTAGTCCGTTGTAGATTTGGGAGATTCCCTTGACAGATTTTGCTTGGGGGGAGTATAGCTCCTGGAGTAGTGTGGGAATTTTCATCTATGGTAAGGGGTTTTCTTTTAAGAAGGGGTTTATGCGAATACAGGTGAATAAGTCTTCTCGGGGAATGTTGAATTCTTTTATGATATCTGCTAGAGGTTTCGTGTCTCTACCTTGCATAAAATCTAGCACTGAGCACATGCCTAGGTTTTGGAGTTTTTGGGTGGATAGCCACGAATGAGGCTGTCCAGCAATTGTATTGGGTAGGACTCTCGGAGGTCTTCTAATGGGCTCATTGTGTTGTTTTTTAGATCTCTCCATGCTAGCACCGTTGCCTGTATTGTCATTCATTTAGGGGCGTTAGTTTTGGGAATCCATGCGTCGCAGGTTAGCAGGTGGATCAGGTTTCCTTGTGGGGCTAGTGTTGCTTCTATTTCTGTCCAAACTGGGGCGTTATCTTTGTTGAACCAATGTTTAAGTTGGTCCAATCTGGTTGCCAGGTAGTAATCTTTTATATTCACCCATCCTGCTCCACCTGCCAATCTGTGCGGGCATAGAAGTTTGGGGGCGCATCTTGCTTTTTTGCCTTGCCAAACGTATCTACTAATAATGCTTGATATGGAATTTAAGTAGTGTTTGGGAATTGGGATGGGGAGTGTCCTAAAAAGGTACAAAATCTGGGGTAATATCATCATCTTAAAGGAAGCTAGCCTTCCTGTCCACGATAGTTCTTTGTTTATGTATTGTTTAAGTTGATGTTCTATTTTCTTGATCAGTGGTGGGATATTAAGGGTGAGAATATTATGCATTTGGTTAGTTAGTGTGACTCCTAAATATGGAATGCCTTGAGGGTTCCATTTGAATGGAAGAGAGTGTTTTAGTCTGGAGGCCGTTGTTTCCGCTATGTTCATGTTAAGAATTAGAGATTTGGAGAAGTTTACTCTGTAGTAGGAGACTTCGCTGAATTTAGTTAAAATGTTGTGGGCTGCTGGCAGTGAGGTAGTGGGGTTAGTGAGGGATAATATGACATTGTCCGCGAAAAGTGTAATAGTGTGTTGGGAGTTGCGAAAGTTAAAGCCTTCTATCGTGGGACATCTTCTGATACTTTCAGCCAGGGGTTCTATCATGAGGTTAAAAATCGTTGGGGATAAGGGGCATCCTTGTCTAGTGCCGTTGGATATCTTAAATTCTGTAGACAATAGTCCAGTAGTGTATACTCGTGCTGAGGGGTTGGAATATAGTGCTTGTATGGCAGATAGTGATGTGCCTTGAAACCCAAATTCTTTTAGAACCAGAGACATATATCCCCAATATACTCTGTCGAACGCCTTCTCTGCGTCAATTGACAGGAGCAGAGAAGGCGTTTGTGAGAGCTCTGCACTATTAATAATATTAATTATTCGTCTTGTTGCATCTGAAGTCTGCCTCCCTTTTATGAACCCCATCTGGTCTTTGCTGATCAAGTTGGGAATGATGTTGGAGAGTCTTTTTTTTTTCTTTTTTTTTTCCACATCAGAAGCACACCGACATGAGATTAATCAGTTTGAGAGTCATATACTGTCTCCAACCGAGTCTTTCATCATTGTGGTATTTTTATGTATACTTATAATGACAGATCACTAGCAAGAGAGACAAAAGAGGAGAAGAAAAACCTTAGAGAAATCTAATCTCTGTGAGTACAAAAGATTCCCAAGTTATCACTATTATTATTTAACCGCTTTCCCCAGGTCACCCCCCCCAGTCCTTCTTGAGCCCGTTGCTAATAGCCCTATCCCACTCCTTTTATCCCCACCCCTTCTCTAACAACAACTAAAAAAAAAAAATCCTCATTCTCCGTCTCTCCTCTCGCCCCACACTCCTGACGTTTCTGGCCACTCCCCACCAGTCTGTCCTCACATGTTCTTAATTACCTTTCTCTATGTAGCAGATAGATGGGCCCTAAATGGCCACATACAAGTCAGCCTGATCCTTCCCCAGTAATGTTAGTTCTTCCATTTCTTGGATCTCACAAATCTTATTTATCCATTGGGATTTAGTCGGCGCCTCATCCTTTTTCCACAACGCTGGAATACATGCTTTGGCAGCTATTAGTAAATGTTTTAATAATGAGTTTTTATCAATTTTAACAGATAAGTGCGTATCGTGTAGTAAGTATGCGGCTGGCTTCATCCCAAGGGATATCCCTGTCAATTCCTGTACCCCCTCGTTTACCATTTTCCAAAACTCTTTTAATTTCCGACAGTCCCAGAATATATGGATTAAGGTACCCTCAGATTCTTGGCAGCGCCAACATCTATCCGAAGTCAAGGGAAATTTCTTATGTAGAACTGTAGGCGTCTGATACCACCTTGTGAGAAGTTTGTACCCTCCCCTCCTGATATCTGCTGGCTACCAAGGCTTTATGTGCAAACAATAAAATTCTATCTTTTTGCCTTTGCGAAAATTTAATACCCAGGTCTGTTTCCCATTTTGCCAGGAATGAAAGGTGTTTTGGGGCTGTGGCCTCTATGAAAGTCGCGTAGGAAAATGATAATAGGTGTCTCGCTGGTTCTCCCGAAATGCAAGCTTGTTCGAATACTGTCAAAGCTCTTAATTCCGCATCTACTCCCCCCCCTTGCTTTGATAACAGAGCTTAACTGGGCGCAATGAAGGAAATCTAGCCTGTCTTGATACTCTCTTCTACAACTAGCGTGCCCCATAGGTCTGTTGTCTTGGCTAAAATGTATAAGGCGGAAAAAGCCATGCCTCCTCAAAGAGTCAAACTGACTATCTTTGATACCTGCTTGAAACATAGGGTTCCCTATAATTGGAATAAGAGGTCTAGGGGAGGGGGATATATTTGTGTGTTTAAAGAGTGGCCTCACCACTTTTAGTGTCGTCCCAACCAGGGGGTGACACCTTACCGTTTCTGGTACGTCCGCCCTATCCAGCCAAGGCAAACCTGGCAGTGGGAGGTCCACTGTTGCTTCCTCTATCTGAGCCCATTGCTTAGGATTTTTCATATGGATACAACATCATAATATCTTACTGGTCCAAGAATCAGTTCGACCACCAGTTGCAACTGCCTCTGGTTTGAGTAGGCGCTCCAGGTTCGAAGGGTTAGGTTGAGTCCAGAGACTACTAAAAATAGATTGAAGTTACTGTCACAGTTCAGTTAGATTTGTAGTGTTGACCAAGTGTAGGGTGAAGAGAGGGTTTTTGTGGAATCTTAATAAGGCTTTATCGTTTTGAGGATAGTAGGAGGTGGGAGTGTGTTGGTGGCATAAGTGACAGAGGTCTTCTCGATGGGAAGGACTCCAAATATCGGTCCCACTTGTCGTGAAATTGGAGGAGTTGGTTTCGAAGCGCAAGAGAGGGAGCCTTTTGTTGAAGTGATAGGTCCAAGCGTTCTTTACCCATCAGGGTCAGTAGTTCTTGATGGACTGAGCTTATAGTGGGGGGGGGAGGGTTGGATCCACTGTCTGAGTATGGTTCTTCTGGCTATCATATAGCATGTCGTAAGCCACGGTAGATGTTTTTGTAAAGTTCTCAGCTGGTGAGGTGGGAGAGGTGTAATCGGGGAGTAGTATGAGCCGAATAAGAGTAGGTAAAGATTCTTGTGGGGGTGTAGGCCGGTGACTGTTGTAGCTAGTTTTTCCACTGCATCCCAGAATTGTATGACGATAGGGCATGACCACAGTTTGTGTAGCAGTGAGGGCTTGTGTTCGTTGCACCAACGGCAGGTCTGTTGGAGGGGGTCCATGTCCTGCCTCCGATAAGGGACGTGGGTGCGGTGCATAATCTTGAATTGTTGCTCACGCCAGAACTCGTTTGAGATAAATGATCTTGTTATATTATAGCCCTTGATGATATGGTGGGATGCTTCTTGGGATGAGAGGTCTTTATTCCAAGTTGAAAGCGGGTTGCTTTTTAAAGGTTTAGCTGCAGAGGATGCTAGTGGTTTATAGAGGTATGAAATTTTAAAGGCTTTTAGGTCGATGAATGAATTTGTGAGAGAGATTTCAAAGCGTTTGTTCTTGTTGGGAGATATCCTGTTGATGAAACTGAGGGCTTGGTTGATGTAGAGGTGGTGTTGAGGGGGAATGTTGTATTTGTCAACAATTGTTTGGAGAGCTAGAGGAGACCCCATTGTAGTATCATATAATTGGAAGAAGTGCGTTAGACCTTTGGCAGCCCAACAGGTGAAGATCGGGCGGTGGGAGGCTTGAGAAAAGAGGGGGTGGCCCAGTATCGGGAGGTGTCTGGAAACTTGCGATGGGACTCCTAACTTCTTCCTCATTTCCCTCCAGGCCAGTGCAGTATCTCTAATGAGTAGGTTGTGTCTTAATGTCACCGGGAGGGATTTCGGCTCACAGTGGAGCAGGGCTGCCAGGGCATAGGGAGCGACCATTTGTGTTAAATCTATGTTTAATAGGGATATATGTCGATAACTGGCACACTTTGTCGGGTCTTTCCCTTCTTTATGTATGACCACTATATTTTCCTTTAAGATATCTATGTTGGAGAGTCTTTTGGCCAATATTTTGGCATACATTTTTACGTCTGTGTTTAATAATGATATTGGCCTAAAGTTCGCGGGTGTATTGGGTTCTTTACCTGGTTTAGGCAAGGTGACTACGAATGCTTGGAGCATTTCCTTGGGGAAGGAGGATGTGCATGCTGCCTCAGTAAATAGATTTTGCAAATGTGGGGTTAATGGGTAAAATAATTGTAGTAATCATTACAGAAGCCATCTGGGCCTGGTGATTTCCCAGTAGGTAGAGATTTGATAGTTTCTACAACACTTCTTACTTGTGAAGGGGGCATTCAGATGTTGTAGTTGTGTTGCGGATAATTTAGGCAATTGGAGGTTGTGTAGAAATGTTTCTATTTTTTCTGTGGTTGGTTGGGGTGTTTGCTGAACCTGGTCTAAGTTGTATAAGCCTTCATAGTATTTGGCGAACTGGTCCGCTATTTCTTGTGGGTTGGATATTTTCTGATCGCCTGAGGGGTGGTTTAGGTATGCTATTCTGGTTTTGGTTCTAATTGCCTTAAGTTTACTGGCTAGGAGTTTCCCTGCTCTATTGGAGTTTGCATATGAGTTGGATTTGAGATTTTTAAGGATGTTGTTGTAGCGTTTTAATAACAGGATTTTCAACTCCTCTCTTAATTTATTTAATCTTTTTATCTGTTCTGCTCTTATTGGCTGTTTCTAGGCTATGGATCTCAGAGGTAATGGAGTCAAATTCTAGGTTGAGACGCTTTTTGGCCCCGGCTCCCATTTTGATCAGCAGTCCCCTGATGAACGCTTTGTGTGCGTTCCAGAGCGTAAAAGGATTATTTACAGAGGGAGCATTTATTTATTAATCTTGGATTTCTTTCTTAATGGTGGACATATTTGTAGGGTCTTGTAAAAGGCTAGAGTTGCAGCGCCAGATGGGGGTTTGAGGTGAGGCAGGCTCCACTGCTAAAGTTATAGTGACTGGAGCGTGGTCAGACCACGTGATGTCATGTATTTTAGATGTTGTCACTCACTGAAGTAACCATTTATCAGTGATCATTAAGTCTATTCTAGAGTAGCTGTTATGTCTATTCGAAAAAAAAGTGTAATCCTTCTCGGACGCATATTGGCATCTCCATATATCAAACATTTCCTCTGAGTGGAATATATGACTTAAAGATTGTAGCCTTCTGGGGTTCGGAGATGTGGTGTCTATTTCGGGATCTGATGTTAGATTGAAATCGCCACAGATGAGTATGCTGCCGTACTTTATCGCTGTTATGCGCCTTAGAAGGGATCTAAGAAAGGGGCATTGGTGAGTGTTGGGTGCGTATAGTGTGGCTATCGTGTATGGTTTGGAGTTGATGTCGCATTTCAAGATAATGTATCTCTCCTCGTCGTCTAGGATGGAGCTTTTGAGCTGGAAGGATAGTGAGTCTTTTATCGCCAGAAGTACTCCTTTTTGTTTTTGAGTTTTGCTGCTGGCTAGGAACACGTTGGGATAGTTCTTGTGTGTGCATTTGGGTGTTGCTCCTTGTAGAAAGTGTGTTTCTTGCACACACAAGATGTCTGCTTTGTGCCTATTTGCTTCTGCCCCCATGGAGAACCACTTGGCTGGGTGGTATAGGTATGCTATTCTGGTTTTGGTTCTAATTGCCTTAAGTTTACTAGCTAGGAGTTTCCCTGCTCTATTGGAGTTCGCATATGAGTTGGATTTGAGATTTTTAAGGATGTTGTTGTAGCGTTTTAATAACAGGATTTTTAACTCCTCTCTTAATTTATTTAATCTTTGGGAGGTGTTTTTATCTGTTCTGCTCTTATTGGCTGTTTCTAGGCTATGGATCTCAGAGGTAATGGAGTCAAATTCTAGGTTGAGACGCTTTTTGGCCCTGGCTCCCATTTTGATCAGCAGTCCCCTGATGAACGCTTTGTGTGCGTTCCAGAGCGTAAAAGGATTATTTACAGAGGGAGCACTTATTTATTAATCTTGGATTTCTTTCTTAATGGTGGACATATTTGTAGGGTCTTGTAAAAGGCTAGAGTTGCAAGATGTCTGCTTTGTGCCTATTTGCTGCTGCCCACATGGAGAACCGCTTGGCTGGGTGATTTAGACCCCTGGCATTAAGTGACAGACAGGTAATTTCCATGGTATGATAATGTAGGTGTCATGTGGATAGGTGGATTGTACTCACTGTTATCATTGTTCTGTTGTGGGGTTCGTCCTTTTACCAGGCCTATGATTTCCGGGGTCGGCCCGTAGCCATGGTTCACTGGAAGGTGGGACCCAACGTCTGTAAGGTAGTTCCAGTTGTTGTCGTCTCTGTGGTCCATGTCTCTGTGTTGTGCAGGTAATAGAATAGAAGAATAACAATGAAAAAAAAGCATAACAGATTTTGTAACCTTTGGGGAAACGTTAATAAAAAGGGGATCTGAACGTAGATCCGTGGGCAGAGTTTGCTGCCTTAGTTGTGAGTAGGGGGTCTTGATGCGAATTGTATCGTATCTGGACCGGGGAAATAGTTGGGTTTAGGTGTGATGGTGCTTGTGTTCGGAGTCGCCCTTGTTGCAATGTTTCCCTGAGCGTTTGTGGGATACCACTTGCCATTCTGTTTCTGTGTGGCTCAGGTACGTGGTTTCCTGGTATGGTTTGCCTGGATCTGGGATGATGCCCCTCTTCCTCAGAGCTTCCAACCCTTCTTCTAGGCTTGATAGAGATACAGTAGATCCTTTGTGCACAATGATTAATGTGGCCGGGTATTTCCATTTGTGAGGAATTCTGTGATTCCTTAAAGCTTTGGTTATAGTCGCTAGATTGCGACGGCTTTGGAGTGTATGTTTAGATAGGTCTGGAAGCATCTGTAACTCAGTATACGGTGTGGGTAGGCCTTCAGGTTTCCTGGCTAAGGACATAAGCTGGTCTTTAATGTGGTAAATATGTACCCTTAGGATAACATCTCTTGGTGTTTCCTCAGGCAGGAAGGAGGGTTTGTGCACCCTGTGTATTCTATCAATAGTTAGGTCATGTGGCGTCGTATTTGGTGCTAGGGTGGAAAAGAGTGAAAGTACATACTGTTGTAATTGTTGTGGGAGTACAGATTCTGGTATGCCTCTTATTTTTATATTGTTGCGACTGGACCGGTCCTCTAACTTTGCGATTTTGTCCTTCATCCATTTTATCTCGTCTGTGTGAGCGTTGTGGGCATCCACTAGTGTATTAAATGAGCCTGAGAAATCTCCCATGACATGTTCCACAGCGTCCACCCTGTCTCCCAGTGCCTGCACTTCTTTATTGCATTGATTAATGTTCATGATTAAGTCTGACATTAAGGAGGCTCTGAGTGAGAGCATCATTTCCTTAAGGACACTGTCCGACACTGTTTGTCCTGATGTAGGAAAGGCTGCGATCGTGTCCTCTCCCTGGGGCCTATGTGTTGCCTGTGAGGCCTGAGCACCGCTTATCTCCATGCCTGAGTCCTCTTCAGGCTGTATGGGGGTATCCCTGCGGGGTTTAGACTTAGCGGGGCTCTGCACTGCCGGGCTGCTGCTTCCCGAGTGTGTCCCACTGTATGTTTTGTTATTCTTGCCACCATTAGCTGATTGCCCGCTCATCTGTGCCATTGCTGTATCCTCCCGCATGTTTCTCCTGGTGTTAGCGGTGCCATTTTGAGGCTGGTTCCGCTGCATGGCCGGGTAGTACTCCTGCAGTTTTTTCGGCTGTGCGTGATCGCCCCTGCGTTTGGTCATGCCGGTTGATTCTCCAATTGGGAGTAAGCAAAACACATGATTGGGTTCTCTTTGTGTAGTGAAACATCATTACATTCACTAAGATCTGGAGCAAATTCCCTTGCAAAATGCAACTTCCCTTGCAATGTGAACAGCCTATGTGCTTTAATAAATCAACCCCAAGTGGTCTAGTTATACAATAGTGAATGTGATTTTCACCAACAATGCTCTGGTGGTGAATCAGTCATTGTCATTTAAAACGCATGTACCTGGAAGACTCACCTGCACATAATGTTTGCTGAAGGTCAGATTGACTTAAATATGTCCTCAATGTGTCCATTGCTCACCAGGGATAACCAAGTTATATGTTTTTTTTTTATATCACTTTGTCTCTGATATAAAAAAAATGGTGACAAAATGTTATTGTTTACAGACAGCAGCTATGCCTATTCTTAAAATTGTTCCCTTCTCCATCCTTCTACCTATCCTGCCTAACCTGTATAAAAAAAAAAATTTGTGTACTTAGTTATATTCAGTCTGCTCTGGACCAGTCACATGAACCTGTAGTTCTGGGTATAGAAGCGATTGACAACAGCTGTGAATTCTGAACATCATGACGTCACCCATAGGCTCCAATGGCTCAGCATTGTCAGCGGTTCCACCTCTATCCTGCAGAAACTGACACAGAGGAGCTGTAGGTGCGGGATCATGTTACCAGACTGGAGCATATTAAATATAGGTAAGTATGCATATCTTTTTTTATACAGGTTTGACAGAATAGGTAAGAATAGCTATAATTAGGGTTTTCTTCCACTTTAGGGTTTCAAGCACAAAGGCCTTACTTAGGCTGGCCATACAAAATACCATTTTCTTGTACAATTTTCCCTCAGATTTACCAAAACCATATAACATGAGGTCAAGGTGTCCGTTTATAAAACAGTGGGAAAAAATCCACTGCACAGTTCTCTGGTGTTCACAGAGGAGATCATTCTCCTCTGTGTGCCTGTTAATTAACCTCCCTAAATATTTGCCTGTGGAACTGGAGTACAATATACCAAAACCATTTAGACTCCCTTTTAACATGTTCTTTTACCATAAAACATACCGGTCGGATTCATTCCGGAAACACGAACTTTGGGATTTCACCTTCTTTTGGGATTAATATCGATAAGAATGGATAAGACAGTTTGGACATATTTTTTTCTATACGTATGAATGGATATAAATTATACGAGGTCAGACCATTGTACTAGGGCGTGGATGTCGAGGAGACACAGTCAAAGACGTCCTATCTCCACCTTGGCGACTGTTACGACTCGGTAACCTCGGATACCCACTGC
>BLSH010132668.1:42246-79873 GCA_018402905.1 Glandirana rugosa | reverse complement strand
TGCACTATTTACAGATTTTTTACAGACTTTTACGGACAATTACGGACCAACAACCATAATCATTTATTAATCACTACAAGCACATTGATACTTTGGGTCTATATTTATTACAGAAGATTTTTATAGATACAAATTATTTATTAATTTAGCACAATAAGCACACTAGCACTTTGGTTTATAATTATCACAGAGATATTTTAAGTTTTCTTTCTATAAATCACAGATGAAAACAATACATTGAAACCACTGATTTTAATATAAGATCTACCCATTAACCTGATATGTTCATCCTGTTACACATTACATAGACAGCGCCATTTCCTGTTTCCTTTCTTATATCTATCACTTCCCTCTTGGAGGGAAGGTCCTGGAGGGCAGCAGTCTTACTTTTATCACCTTTTATATTCTTAGTGTTTTGTCCTAGCGCGGGAAATCATCTATATTTATTACACCTGACCTTGGATGTCCCCATAACCAAGTCTTTGTCACTGACAAAACAAAATGATGTTAAGGAATTTGTCAGTAAAAATAGAGACTTTTTCTCGTCCCTACCAGGACTGACCACTGTACTACAACATGACATAATCACGGAACCAGGGGTCTGTGTAAATGTAAAACCCTACAGAATACCTGAGGCTAGATGAGAGGCGTTGGCAAGATAAATAAAAACCATGTTGGAGTTAGACGTGATAGAGGAGTCCCACAGCACCTGGGCGAGCCCTATAGTATTGGTCCCAAAGCCCGATGGCACTATCTGGTTCTGTAACGATTTCAGGAAACTGAATGAAGTGTCTAAGTTTGATGCATATCTGATGCCGTGGGTTGATGAACTTGTGGAGAGGTTGGGAGGTGTCCGGTACATAACAACGCTAGACCTAACTAAGAGATACTGGCAGATCCCCTTAACGGAGTCAGCAAAGGAAAAAATGGCCTTCTCTACCACTGAGGGTTCCTTCCAATACAAGCAAATGCCATTTGGTCTGCATGGGGCCCCTGCATCCTTTCAGAGGATGATGGACAAGACTTTGAGGCCGCATCGGCCCTATGCAGTGGCCTATCTGGATGATGTTGTTATCCACAGCCCAGATTGGGAATTCCATCTGCCCCGGGTGCAGGCAGTGGTAGATTCACTGAGGGTAGCAGGTCTAACAGCCAACCCGAAAAAGTTTGCCATAGGTCTAGAGGAAGTCAAATACCTTGGGTATGTTATTGGTCGGGGTCTGATTAAGCCCCAGACCAATACGATTGAGGCCATTCAAAAGTGTTCAGGGCCTTTCTGGGGATCACAGGGTATTACTGACACTTGAGTAATTACACTGGTAGGGGGTTAAATATTAAAAGAACCAATGCAGTTAGGGGTCTCAAATTGACTATTGGCTATGACTAAATTTAAGCATGTAGATTATATTTTTTAGAGTAAAAAGATGAAATAACATTGGTATTATTTCTAAATTAGTAGTTAGTGGTTATCATTAGCCAATAACCAAGGGATATGTGTTAAGTAAATCAGACATATTTGTACTTCATAGTTACATTTAGCTAGGCCCCTTTGGCCAAGCTGAGCAATACCTAATACAGTTAATCACCAGAATTTATCTTTTTCCAATTAGTCTCAGACTGCTGGTCAACAAAATAAATGATTTTAATAGATTTATTTCATTAAAAATATATTCATGGCAGTAATTTGAAATGTACATTAGGCTCCTTTTGGGCATGCACTAATTAACAGGGAATCTGAATTTATTGGTAAATTATATACATTTCAAGAGCTCATCATCGCCATCTCCTCTTTCAATAGAATTTGTGTTTTGTGTAATCTGTGTACTGTGTAATCTGAGAAGATAAATTGATCTCTCTATAACATATAATAAAATAATAAAGGAGGGATATGCTGTAAAAACATATTAAACTGTATTTGATTTTATCATTTGCAAATATGTGCAAAACTTGACTGCCAGTGAAATCAGGCAGATCCAGTTGGGCATCACGTATAAGGATGAGCTAAGGTTCAAATTCAGTTCAGCATGAACCCAGGGAAAATTGTCATATGACAGCAGGTTGCTATCCAAATGAGCTGTGACCATGGAATTTCCTGCTGCACAGCTGCATGTAACAAAGGGGTGGATATGCTGGTGACATTATTGACCTAATATGCCCACATGGTCAGTATAATCTATAATTGACAGATCGACTTCTATACAATCAGCCTGCCCATAGATGGATTGAAACTTGGCCAGTGCTGCCAGACTAGTTGTTGCAAGATGATGGAAAATCACACAACCATATTCTCATTGTCCATCTCCTGCTGGAATTTGTCTATGCTATAGCCCATCTCACAACTTCTAAATGTCATGACCAATGGGCCTTATGGCTGACAGACAATAGGAGCATTTCAGTCTCCTAACTTCTGACTAATCTCATCTTTCACTTCTGTTTCCAACTCCTCCTTTAGGACCTAAAGCCCCATTACAACTAAAACATATACTCTAAATTCTCTATTTTGCACTGCTGTTTTTGACTAGAAGCTCTGCCCATTCTGACCCACAGCAGGACTGGAGTAATATGCTGTTCTTAATGTTATTGATGCAATGTTGGAAGCTGTGATTCTTATGCTTTATTTCTTTGTACCTTTTATAATTCTTCAAAATAAAAGATTTATGGTAAAAAAAATAAATTCAGCAGGTCTCTCCGGAAGCAGACGACTTTCAAACTCTATGCCCGGCCATGCCCGGCTTTAGGTATGTGAACAACAATGTTGCTGAATAAAGTAACAAACTCTCTGCCAGATAAAGCAGTAAACCAATACAATATGTATTTCAACTGTGAATGTAGCTGCTTGCCTGGAGTTCCTCTTTATATTGACATGTTTTATGCAGCACATTGGAAATAATTAAAAATGTTATAGTGAATTGGTTTCATAATCTCACAGCTCCGGTTTTGCACTGCTGTGAGACAAAGTTGATAAATCTCACCAGTACATTCAACTACATTCAAGAAGTACAAATTGCCTATTCACATGAAATAATTACTATATTCAGTAAGACATTTACAGGAGAGACAGACAAAGACTTTTAATACCATTTACTGACATACAATCAAAATATAAACTGCAGACATTCAGGACTAGCTGGCCCTTGTATGACCCTAACATCCAACAATATACTTTCATATTGCACAGCTGTGTTGAATTTGTTTCTGTAGTAAACGCACACACATTTTTATTCTGCTTTGTTCTTTTTATGATGTAAAATACAGGAGTGGACAAAATAATGAAAACACTGCCTAGAAAAAGAGCTTAATTTTTAATTAATTGAAAGACCATCAAAAATGCATTGAAATCACATTGCTTTTTAATTACTAAGGGGTCTATTTATAAAATGAAAATTTAGATAAATTTGACAAGCATTAGCCCTCCCTTGACAAATTCTGACCTTATTTTCCTTAAAAGTGTGATTTTGTATGATTGTCCGCTTTATCTAGTGGCCATAAGGTTGTCTTTCTTCTGATCATTATGGCCACTAGATAGAGCTGATGTTGATAGGAAATAACTCTATTAAGGAAAATACAGTCAGAATTTATCAGGGCTAGGTGAAGCCTTGTCACATTCATCCAGCATATTTTAAAATAGACCCCTAAATGTCAGCAATAGCAGAGGTGTGTTCATTAAAATTTTACATGGACGGCAACTAAGAACTTTTTTATCTCATTGCAGGGTTTCAGCAGTTGACACAAATCCTTGATCAGTTGTGTTGCTTAGGCTGAAAGTTACACATAGATGCATATATGCTGTTACACTTGCTGGTAGATGATGTAGTAGCTGGAATTTTTCGGGTTGATTACTAAAAGCAAATAGGCTGGTAACTTTTCAAGGGAATTTGAACGTTGTAGGGAAAATTTTCCCTTAGCTTAGTGAAAAGGGTGAAAATTCACTTTGCAAAGAATACTCAGTCATGCGCAAGTAAAAAATAATAAAAAAATAATTTTGTTTGCATATGATTGGATGATGGTCAGCAGAGCTATATTTCTTTTTTTTTTTTTTCCAAAAAGGGTTTTATTGTGAGCTATATTTCATTCACTAATTGAAAATTCTGTTTCAAAATGGCCAGTCTATCTTTCTTTAGTAATCAACCACTTTTTGTTGCTCTTACAGAAGGCAGAACATGTGAATGGTGACATTTCTCAGTTTGGATAGTTGCAAATCTTCTTGTCAACAAATATACTGTTCTCTTGCTCTCTTAGGTAGAATAAATGTTCCTACAGTGCATGTACACTCTCTTGACCACACCCAAGATATTATCCAGCCCTAGATTCTGTAGTTTATTTTAGAAATATATGCACCACTAAATTTAGGATATGAGCAAAGAAAAGTGCATTTGTGAGTTTCCTCAGTATAGCACCTCCAGGATGCTCCTAATGCTGTAACCACATTGCCTATTTGGAAAAGGTAAGGGAAAGGCCAGCTGGTCTGGTGGAAACACTCCAGCTTCTTGATGACCTTGCACCTTCTTTTCTTCAAACTTATTAGATGGATACACACGACAGCACTTCACATATGGTATTGAACAGAACACTGGCGTGTTGGAATGCATTTGGTTATACCATGAAAAATTATATTGTTATATGATATGAAACCTCCTTTCTTTAGCAATCAAAATTATTATAATGAAGTGTGATAATGGGAAGTAGACTGATAAAAGGAAGAAGATGGTGAGTGTGTTGTTTTGGTCACAGTCTTTTTCCTGCAGGAGCAATAAGTAACAGTGTCTGACATATATCCAGCATGAAATAATACTGCATTCTGTGCATTTATATAGACACTTGTGTATAATTAAATGTGACTGTTTGCTGCAAAGGGGAGGCAACAGAAGAGAGGTATCCAAAAAAGCAAGGGAACACATACACCTCTTAATATAATATACTTATGGAGGGGAAAATAACATAGATACATTTATGATTTTCTGTTATCAGTCAATCACTTTGGCCCAGATGTAATCCCTGTTCAGGCTAATCAATTAACGAATCACTAATCCTAATCTTTATAACTAATAGCCTTTCTAATTAATATACAAAATAGTTTTTCAGATGCAAAAACATTGCTAGCTGTAAAGACCCTTTCTAGGACCTTTAAAGCTATAATATATTTATTTATATAGGGATATCACCTTATATAAATGGAAATCTCTCTAGATACCTTCATTAAATTGCATGCCGTAAATGCATTATGTTTAAAATGTTTACATATTATCTGTATTAGTATTAGAGATATCAGCACAAATTGGTTAAATCGGTGCAATTACCACTAAGCAAAGGCTTTTTCTATCTCAGATTCAAATATATAGGTTTTAAGGGTGTTCAAATTGGTTAATTAAAATGTATTAATACTTGCCTGTATTAAGGCAAATTGAAGTTTTTGCCAAATACATTACCCTAGCCCAACTTTGCTTTAATGATACATTTCTCCTTTTTCCCATTACACTTAATCTTTTTTTTTTTCCATTTCTAAACAGAAACTAACACGCTGATTCTGGACAACTAATTTAATTACTTTTTAATTTGGATTTAAATACATCAATCCCCACTGAAAGAACCAAACATAAATAATGTTAATGAAATTTAGCAAAGACATGCTTGGTGTTTTAAATGACAACAAACATTCCAGTCATACTGGTAGCGATAGTTACTATGCTCCTTTTAATAAATACTTCTAAATTAAATGGACATATTTTTATCATAAAAAGACAGAACCTTCCTATACTAACTATTAACAGCTGCGGATTGCTTGTTCTGCTGATTTCAAATTCAAGATGTATATTTCCTTCACTCTGTATGGTTACAACCACCAGATGGATGCTATAAATCACCAGCAGTTGCCCAAATCTCCACAGTGTTCATGTCAGCAGCACTCCTACAGAATTCTGGTGCTTTCATTACATTGCTGCTATTTACAAAACCAGACATGAAGCCAGGGCTGGTGCAAGGATTTTTGACACCCTAGGCGAAACCTAATTTTGCCGCCCCCTTTGGCTCCACCCCTTTTCCTTGTGCATGTATACGATGGAGGTGGAGATTTTTGCAGTGCCTCTCTACCTATTTTTCCGCTTCCCCATGCCAGCTGTGGTCCACAGGTATATGGACAGCCTGGGGTAGTATATGGACAGGTTTGGGTAGTATATGGACAGGCTGGGGTAGTATATGGACAGGCTGGGGTAGTATATGGACAGGCTAGGGTAGTATATGGACAGGCTAGGGTACTATATGGACAGGCTGGGGTAGTATATGGACAGGCTAGGGTAGTATATGGACAGGCTAGGGTAGTATATGGACAGGATGGGGTAGTATATGGACTCGCTGGGGTAGTATATAGACAGGCTGGGGTAGTATATGGACAGGTTTGGGTAGTATATGGACAGGCTGGGGTAGTATATGGACAGGCTGGGGTAGTATATGGACAGGCTAGGGTAGTATATGGACAGGCTAGGGTACTATATGGACAGGCTGGGGTAGTATATGGACAGGCTAGGGTAGTATATGGACAGGCTAGGGTAGTATATGGACAGGCTAGGGTACTATATGGACAGGCTGGGGTAGTATATGGACAGGCTAGGGTAGTATATGGACAGGCTAGGGTAGTATATGGACAGGTTTGGGTAGTATATGGACAGGCTAGGGTAGTATATAGACAGGCTGGGGTAGTATATGGACAGGTTTGGGTAGTATATGGACAGGCTAGGGTAGTATATAGACAGGCTGGGGTAGTATATGGACAGGCTGGGGTAGTATATGGACAGGCTGGGGTAGTATATGGACAGGCTAGGGTAGTATATGGACAGGCTAGGGTAGTATATGGACAGGCTGGGGTAGTATATGGACAGGTTTGGGTAGTATATGGACAGGCTAGGGTAGTATATAGACAGGCTGGGGTAGTATATGGACAGGTTTGGGTAGTATATGGACAGGCTGGGGTAGAATATGGACAGGCTGGGGTAGTATATGGACAGGCTGGGGTAGTATATAGACAGGGGCTGGGCGCCCTGGACGGTAGCGCGCCCTAGGCGGCCGCCTACTCCGCCTAGTGATAGAGCCGGACCTGCATGAAGCCCATAGACCAGCAATCTATGTGACAAAATCAAACTGAAACACAATGTTTTATTAGGATGTTTCATTAGCAGGTGACAATGTAATACATTTGAAATTGGCAATTCAGAATCCTAGTAAAACTGGTGCAATGATGGGTGGCTTATCCATTCACATTAGTATACCCATACCGCCATCATGGTTTCCCTGCAAGTTTTGTCCTACTCTGAAATGAGGAAGAAATAATTAAAAATTGTCTTTTCGATGTGTAATATTTGCTGTTTGTAAATGGATGAGTATTGCTTGCTAAACAGTAAACCATGTTCATCTATTTGATACATACTTGTATCATCACCAAACATGAAATCTCTGCACCTGTTCTTGGAAAGGCCAGTCTTCTTTTGAGTTTCAGTACCTTTCTGGATGATTGGAGAAACCTCTAAAAAACTTTCTATTTAGGCTATACCTGCGATTAGCATAGGACCCTATCGCCACAAGCAAATTGACTTGTAAAAGTTACCTATCAGTCAAAACATGTCTGTTGTACAATGAATTAAACCTATACAACCTAGTATTTAGGAATCTATGCTTTTTATCTTTAATTAAATTATTTGAAAATGTACATGGTCATCAGAGCTTGTATATTTTGCATTGTTTGCGTTGAAATAAAAATGAACATTTATAAGAGCATGGTTCCCTGACACTCAGTTTGCACACCATGTTGAAAGGTTTGTTTTACTCATCTTAACCCCTAAAAAATCCCCATCCCTGAGTTAAAAATCCATAAAATAGAGCAGAAGTAGGCTGCTACTTCCCAATATCTAATATGATCAGAAAAATGTTTAGAGCTACCTGGGTACGGAAAGGCAGTCTCACAGCTGCAATAGCTATCATGAGATTTTCTCTTTAAATTCTTCAAAATGTATTGATTGTTTATAAAAGACACAGACAGCAGATGTAAACGCATTTCAGCCTTGTGGACCTTGTTCACTACAAATGCCACGTACAAAAATACCACAATATATAGTGTATGAACCCCGCCTGGCAGTGCATGTCATTAATTTGCCAATTAGTAGATAATAAGAGTTACTTGGAGAGGTGAAGCACCATACATGGACAGACATAAATTCAATCGAGATGCAAACATGATTGGTTGCATGATCAAAAAAGGACATTAAAATCCAAGAAAATAACAATACAAAAGATAAAGCTGAATAAACAGAAACAATGAAAAAGGTAAGCAAGAATGGCCAGTGGGGGAAAGAAAATAGTACTAAACCAGCAGAGGCGGGTAGTGCAAAAACAAATCAACATAAAAGTAAATCTAGGTCCCATCTGAGATTTAACTCCTGAGGGACCCTGGTTTTTAATCTAAATATCCACCATGCCTCTCTATCTAAAAGCCGTCTGTTCCTATCACCATCCCTGGGCATAGGAGTAAATCCCTCAATGCCAGAAACCCTAAAGGAGGACATAATACGAGAATGGCATTCTTTAACTGCTTCAGATCCACGCTATAGCCGATTGACGGCTACAGAGCGGATCTGCTTTGCTGGGAGGCCGTCAAGACGCCCTCCCCTTTTGCTCTTGCTGGGCGCGCTCTCGCAGTCGCGGCTCGGGATCAGTTAGATCTGTTAGTCCCTGTTAGCCCCGCCCCCCCCACAGTTAGAACACATACAGGGAACACATTTAAAACCCTTCACTGCCCCCTTAGTGTTAACCCCTTCCCTGCCAATGACATTTATACAGTAATCAGTGTCTATTTTTAGATCTGATCACTGTATAAATGTCATTGGTCCCAAAAAGGTGTCAAAAATGTCAGACAAGTATATCACCGCCATTACCAGGAAAAAAAAAATAATAAAAACGCCATAAACCAATGTCCATAGTTTGTAGGCACAATAACTTGTGCGCAACCCAATCAATATACGCCAATTGCGATTTTATGAAGAATATGTAGAAGAATATATGTCGGCCTAAACTGATGAATACATTTTTTTTATTTTTTATTTCAATAAGTTTTTATTCATTTAGGTAACAGAGAAATTACAATACAATGTTGTAAGAAGTAGAGCTAAATGCAGATGAAAGTTACACCAGGATGAGCCCTGCTTATACAATACAAAAAGATGCAAAACTTATATCTAAATCCACAAACCCGGGAATCTCCACTTTCCAAGATAAAAACAGGGGATTTGAATGGGGGAGTCTCCGCGGGGGGTTCCTCCGGCACCCTGAATGGGTTCAAACTATGCCGAGAGGGGTTGTTTTATTATTTTTTATTTTTGGATATTTATTATAGCAAAAAGTAAAAAATATATTTTTTTTCAAATCGTCGCTCTTTGCTTGTTTATAGCGCAAAAAAAAAAACCACAGAGGTGATCAAATACCACCAAAAGAAAGCTCTATTTGTGGGAAAAAAAGGATTTCAATTTTGTTTGGGTACAACGTTGCACAATCACGCAATTGTCATTCAAATAGGGACAGCGCCCAGTAAGCAAGTGGTTAAAGTGACGTGAGACATTTGAAATGCACTCTGCATTTGGATTAACAAAGTCACAATAATGTTCTCCTATCCTTGTTCTTAAAGCACATGTGGTGCATCCAATGTGCTGAAGGTTACAAGAAATGCAGCAGATACGATACACCACATACTTGGTTTCACAATTAATATATCGCTTAATGTCAAATCTTTCTCCAGTGGTTGCTGAATTGAAAGATTTAGTGCATAAATTAACATGACAATATCTGCACGTTTTAAAGTTGCATGGGTAGCAACCTGGATATGAGAGTCAGGTTGGTTGGTATTTTTTGAATGAAAATAAGCTAAGTGACAGCAAGGGGCCCAAGGTTGGTGCTCGTTTGCTATAAAAATGACAGCCTGATTTTAAAACTTTGTAGAGACTTTTGTCTGAGTAGAGAATGGGAACATTTTTTTTAAATTATATTAACAACTTGGAGATATTATTGTGAGAAGGTGGTTACAAACATTGCCATCATGATTGCCTTTCTATCTGTCCCTATACACAAATGCTCATTTCTATTTTTTTTTATTTTAGTGTATTAGCTGAAACATTATAAAGAAGATCCTCTCTACTCTTGACCCTAACATCATCTAATCCTCTCTGTACAGCTGATTTGGGGTAGCCCCTTTGGGCTAGTCGTGTAGTTATAGTCCAGCATTCCACATTGAAAGTGGCATCAGAGGAGCAATTCCTTTGAGCCTGAGTGAATGGGGGATCGAACGGATGGTATGGGATGGGTGACTGATGGTGGCAAAGAGGATAGTATTTTCTGAGCATGGCTTTCTGTAGGTGCAGATGTGTATAGCTTTAGTATCTGGACCCCAACACAAGGAGATATCCAGAAATAAGAGTTAAAAATCATTTACTGCATACATTGCTACATAAAGTTTTCATATCAAAAAAGTCGGCTTTATGTGAGCAAATATATCAATTATTTAATCATGAAAGTCTTTGTCATTTTTTTTTAAGCTGTTAACATGTACTTTTATAATAGGTTCTAATTTACAGTATGTTGTAGTATTTATTTATTTTATGTATTTATTTTTTGTGCGTGTGTGGGTAGATAAATCAGTAGCAGAAGCTCTCACTGTCTTAAAGTTTTTGTCACTTTTGTAGCTAGATTGAAATAACACCTACTTTACAGTATATATGTTGCATTTTCTCATTAGAATCACTACATAAAAAAAATAAATTGAAGCTTACCAACCTTTAGATGTGGTGGCTGTATTAGTTTTCATTTTTAGGCTTTTTTCACCTGGTGATCTAGCCAGTAACACACCTCCTGTATTAGAATACCTCCAATCTCGATAAAGGAGTATAGGAGCACCTTTCGACAAGCATTGTTAATATGGGGGGAAGTAAGTATTATATGCATTAGCAGATTTAGATACAAGAAATCAAAGCCAAACTCAAGATAACACTTTATAAACAGTTACAGCAAACATTTTTTTTCCCTTTTGGGATAAAGCTTTTACATAAATTAATATAAGCTGATCATTGAAAGCACCCCTGTCAGTGGTAAATGGTTTGTCTCAATGATGTAACTGCTACATCTGCAAAACAACGACAGACTTACTGGCCAAATCGGCAGGTGAAAATAAAAGAAAGAAAGCCTAAAAAAGAAAACTAATGTAGCCATAACATCTATGAATTGGCAAGTTGCAATATAATAAATGTTTGTTTTTGTGTTTAATACCGCTTGAAGTTTGCTATGTAGAGAAGGCTGGGAAGTTATTGTTTACCATAATTACCCCAGTCTTTTTCAAGCTCTCAGATCTCATTATACATTGTAGACTAGATTTGCCTTTGTGATAGGGGAAAGACTGAGTTTTTCTCTCATTTCAAATTCTTCAGTCAGTGTAAAGCCCCATACACATGGTTCAATAAAATCTGGCCGACATTCGGCCTGTGTGTATGGGAGCCAACCAGACAAAAGCCGGCCACTCGGCCTGCTTCTGTCAGATGAGCATGCTGGAAAACCAGCAGCCGACTGGCTCCTGATCAGCGATCTCAGCCAATGGCTGAACACTGACTGGAGTGTTCTGGTGGGGGGGAGCACCCCCCTGTCAGAACACAACAGCTCAGTGGGGGAGATCACTGTACTAACGTTGGATCGTTAGTACAGGGGCTTCGACGGAAGTTGACAGTTTTTTCTTGTTCAACCCGCTGGGTTGAACGGACAAGAAATCATGGTGTGTACCAGGCCTAACTTGCAGTCTACCTGAGGTCTGCTCCAAACAAACATTTAGAAAGGTAAGACATTTTTTTAAATAATTATTTTTAGGTATTCTTTGGGAATTGGAATTAAATGTATTTACTTTGTCTATCTCTTTACCTGTTGAGATAAGATATCATCAACTTAGGTAGCTGACTGAATTACAAACTTGCACACTGTGAGATGGAACAGTAAGGCTTTGTTCATATACATGTTCGTAGACTTCAGCCTGTAAAAGAGCAGTATATAAAGCAGGTTTTTGCAAACTATTTGTAAAACTTTATGCAAGCTTCAAGCAGCCTCATTAAAGCTTTTAAAGGAAACTTAATTTCCATCATGGGGAGATTAAACATGGATCTTAATCACCTCCCGCTCGCCCTATAGCCAAATGATGGCTACATTGCAGGTCTTAATTTCCGGAAGGCCGTCAATAGACATGCTCCCAAGCATGTGCTGTTTACACATCCCTGTAGGGCACGCTCTGTGATCACTGAGTCTATGAGACTCGGCCCCTTACCACAATCCCTTCTCCTTACCACATTATCAGCTGTCAGCCAATGACAGCTGATCACGTGATGTAAACAGAAGATTGGTAATCATTTTATTTCCCCTCACGCAGACAGCATAAGGGAAAAAAAGAAGATCGCGGCTTCTGTCAGAGGGACATCGGTCCCTCACACAGAGCCATGGCTGCCTCATCTGTGCCCACCAGTGCCACCTACCAGTGCCCACCAGTGCCACCTACCAGTGCCCACCAGTTCTACTTATCAATCCTTACCAGTTGCTCCCAATCAATGCCCATCAGTACCTCATCATCAGTGCCACTGATCAGTGCTGCCTATCAGTGTCACCTACCAGTGCCTACCAGTGCCCTTCTGTGCCAGCCATCAGTGCCAACCATCAGTGCCCATCAGTACCATCCATCAGTTCCACCTGTCAGTACACATCAGTGCCACCTTATCAGTGCCCATCAGTGCAGCCTATCAATGCCCACCAGTGCAGCCTATCAGTGCCCATAAATACCGTCCATCAATGCTCATCAGTGCAGCCTCATCAGTGCACATCAATAAAGGAGAAAAATTACCTGTTTTCGAATTTGTATAGCAAACTATGAAACTGTTTTTTTTTTCAAAATTTTCATTTTTTTTTCTTTAGAAATAAAATGAAAAACCCAACATTGATTAAATACCGCCAAAAGAAAGCTCTATTTGTGTGAAAAAAATGATAAACATTTCATGACCGTGCAATTGTCATTCAAACAGTGACAGCGCTGAAAGCTGAAAATTGGTCTGGGCAGGAAGGGGGTTTAAGTCCCAGTAGGCAAGTGGTTAAAGGAGGTGGTGATTGTCAGCTCAAACAAGCTACTAGCAGGCATCAGTAGGCTTTCAACAAGCTTTACGTAGTACTGAAACCATCTAGCAGCTTACCAAAAGCTTTGCAAAAGCCTGTTGTACCCACTGCTCTTATACAAACTGAAACTTATGCGAACAAGGCATAAAGCACAATAACAAAGAAACAGAACGTGGAACCTGTATATGTATGAGTTCCATGATGTACCTATAAAACTATAAGTTATGGGGGCGTGGTTTGGTGCCGGAGCGAGATGGCTGCCTAACTCTCTTGCTCCCGTATATGGAGGTCCAGCATTATGCTCTGCAACTGAAAAGAACCGCAACATCATGGGGAAAAAACTCGGGGACCAAGTCACAATCACAATCCCGCTCACCCAGGGATCTGGCAACACAATTAAGCCGGAATATCCCGGCACTTTTCCACATCCAGCTATGAGAGGATGAAGATTCATCTCAGGCCTCCGCTAAAGCCACACACTCCGCCAGCCTGAGCCCATCCAGCACAAACTGCATGCAGCTCAAGGCTACAGGAGTTCAAGCCGATCATCCACCAAGCCTCAGTGACTTATGCACAGTAGTTGCTAACATAAAGGAGATCTTAGTAGCTGCCATATTAAATCTCCAGGGCAATGTCCAGGCCGTGACTATGAGAATGGATAACATAGAAGGGGTAACAAACAGACATGACTCAGATTCCCACACCTTGCAACTCAGGGAACTACACATGCATCTAGAAGACCTTGACAACAGAGTCCGTCTCCCTGACCTTAGAGTAAGAGGTATACCAGAAACAATAAAAACCAACCAAATTTTGCAGGCCACAGTAGCAATCTTCAACAATATACTGGGAAGGAAGAACTCATGAATCCCCCATTGACTGTGAGCACCTCTATAAAGCATTATAACCTCTATAAAGCATTAAAACCCCGGGGAAGGGACACAGAACCCCCCAGGGATGTGGTGTGCTGTTTGGTGAATTTCAAACTAAAAGAGGAAATCCTCCGGAGGGCAAGAGATTGCAGAGTAATCTTATTTTAAGGAACCAAAATTAAGATTTATCAAGACCTTTTGCCTATAACATTGCAAAACAGGAGAGATCCCCGCCCGCTGCTTGATGTGCTACACACTAAAGGGATCCAATACAGGTGGAAGTTTCCCTCCTGTCTTTCTGCATCATCACAAGGACATACAGCAAATTTGAGTCCCAGAGGATCTAAGATCTTTCTGTGAAACCCTGAAACTGCCTATCATTCACCTGCCTGACTGGTACAGCACTTATCACATAACACCCATGAGCAGAATTGCTTCAATGGATGCTATACCGGTCCAAGATGACTTCCACATATGCCGATCATCTTCCTCACGACCATTATCGCCAACAGAGCTAAGAAATGGAAGACAAACTAGACCGACAGCTTCGCCTGTACACAGGAGAGCTGGCCAAGACTGATCCGCCTAATCTACCTGGCCTACATGTCCAAATGTGATCTTTGAAAAATCCAGAAACCCCAATAACACTATCCTTCCTCCCCCCACCCACCTGTGGAAACCAAATTAACAAGGTAACCCTATCTATTGAGTTGTCACCTTTCTTTTACCAGACTTTACAAGAATTCCAATGCCTACAGAAACCTTCCAGAAGACAAGCGGATGACAAATCCCACTGAAAACCTATGTCTGAACTCCGGTTATCTGGACTCCAGAACCACTATCAAGTGACAGCTGTTTTAATTAAATCCTAAATATTGCATTGGAAGAAGTAGGATGTGACTTGTTCACACTATTTGCCCATGCATATGATTCCTCCTCCTCCTTGGATACTTCCACTTTCTTTTCCATCCGATCCTACTGGCCATCATTCATCCACCCTTCCTCCCCCCTCCACTTCAACTGTCTGAAGCTGTTTACCTGGGCCCCACCGAAAACAAACTGCATAATGGGGGTAAGTCTAAAGCGGACACCGTAAGTAAATATCTGGGTCGAGCAAATGATTCCATGTGTATGACAGGAGAGTAGAGTTGAGCGAACCCAAACTTTACAGTACCGAACTTTGGGGTGTCCGTGACCCGGACATTTGAAAAAAAGTTTGGCTTCGAGTTCTGGGTTTGGGTATTTGATCACACATGTTGAATAGCTGCAGGGCAGCCAATCAACAAGCGTTTCACTGGTTTTCCCTAGAAGCCATCACAGCCATGCCTACTAATAGCATGGCTGTGATTGGCCAGTGCATCATGTGACCCAGACTCTATATGAGGCTGAAGTCACAGTGCTGCATATCACATGCTCTCTGGGTAGTGTAGGGAGAGGATGCTGCCGGTGCTGTGAGGGACAGATTGCAGATAGATAGATAGGTAGAGATTACTAATACTACTGCTTTTAGGGACAGATTGCAGATAGATAGATAGATAGGTAGAGATTACTACTACTACTGCTTTTAGGGACAGATTGCAGATCTCATCCTGCATTACAGAAAGATCTGACTGGAATAGGTAGAGTCTACTGCTTAGAGGGACAGATCATTGTTCTAAAATCATCTCCTAGTTCTATAGGGTCAGGTTCCTGCTGTTGCTGTAAGGGACAGATTATTGTTCTAAAATCATTTTGCAGCCCTCTAGCACTTTCCAGGACTCTTTTACAGTCATTTCTGTGCCGAAAAGTTCGGGTCCCCATTGAATTCAATGGGGTTCGGGGTAAAGTTCGGGTCAAGTTCGGTACCAAACCCGGACTTTTTTCCGAAGTTCGGCCGAACCCACCGAACTCGAACATCCACGGGTTCGCTCAACTCTACAGGAGAGCAGATGTTTGATCTCTAGCTTGGCAGTAGGTTAAATGTGAAAAGCTCTTACTGTGCATCTCCTTTATACTATCAACTCCTAGCCCTGGTGTTTATGCTATGGAGATAGGCTTACTCTCCCACTGCATTCACCCTAGGTGAGAATATGTGGAGAAAAAACAGCTATACATTTCAGTTTAACTTTGGAACCACTTTTTCCCTCCATGATTCTCCGCATTGGACCACCCCGAGTGTACGTACCAAAACACAGCATATATGTAAAAGCATTTTAAGTCAAAGAGTGCTGCATAAGTCATTTCCCTGTAACTGAATGGCTCAGGCAATCACAAAGCAGACGTGTACTGTAGATGAAACAATGCCTATCCCCTATAAACTAACTAACATTGCACTCAAGAGAGCTTGCATTGACCCATCCATGTTAGCTGCTCAGGCCCCTGAACCCCATTTTCCCACTGCTACTTCTAGTGGCTTTTTCCACATGCCTTCCCACAACCATTCCTCCCCCTTCATCGTAATTAAATGCAACTACATAGTTCAGTTCCACCACAGATGTGGGGAAAAAAATGACATATTAGCAGGCATGTCTGATACAGAGACCCTATGTCTAAATTTGGATTGGGTAGATGGCTCGGGGTGGGGAGCAGTGGGTGGAGGTTTGGTCCCAAACTAGAGAGTAAACTGAACACGCGAGGCCCCTAATGTAGGTGTTAAGGAGCCAACCTCACCCCAGCTATGGTGAAATTAAACTGAGGAGAGGCCTTCTCTTCCTACATACAAACCTTTGGTGACAATACATGGAAACAAAATTCCTCCCTTCCCGGGTTCTCCATACTAGATCACCTGGATGACATATGCTAGTTCATTATGGTTATGTAAACATGAAAGCATTTGAGGTTAAAGATTGTTTAACCACTTAAGGACCGGAAGGATTTCCCACATTATAACCAGAGCACTTTTTGCGATTCGACACTGCGTCGTTTTAACTGACAAATTGCGCAGTCGTGCAACGTTGTACCCAAACCAAATTGACGTCCTTTTTTTCCCATAAATAGAGCTTTCTTTTTGTGGTATTTGATCCCCTCTGTGTCACTTCTGATCACCGCTATTAACAAAAAAAGAGTGACAATTTTGAAAAAAAAACAATATTTTTAACTTTTTGCTATAATACATATCCAAAAAATATATAAAAAAGCAAATTTATTCATCAGTTTTAGCCGATATATATTCTTCCTCATATATGTGGTAAAAAAAGGCGATTGGCGTATATTGGTTGGTTTGATTGGTTTGTGCAAAAGTTGCTGAGATTTTTATCAGGACTGCGATATTGCAGCAGACATGTTGGACATTTTTGACACTTTTTTGGGACCAATGACATTTATACAGCAATCAGAAATTTAAATATCCACTGATTACTGTGTAAATGTAATTTGCAGTGAATGGGGTTAACCTGCAGGGGGCGATCTAGGAGTTAACTGTGTTCCCTAGACGTGTTCTAACTGTGTGGGGGCTGGGCTGCCAGGGGCATAAGAGATCTAACTGATCCCAGTGACATGGATCAGTAGATCTCTTACATGCCGCCTGACAGAGCGGGGAACCGCCTTATTTACATCGGCGGTTCCCCATTTTTCTTCTCTGCCAGGCAATTGTGGGTAGCCGGCGGACATCGAGTCTGCCGGACCCGCGGTCACACTGCTGCAGAGTGTGGTGGGCACGAGAGCGCGACGCCAGTGGCGCACCCCGTCTGCTAGCCGCGCACGAGCGAGCCGCCGTTTATAGACGGCAAATCACGCTACAGCACTGTAAATGTACGCGAGCCGGTCCAGAACCGGTTAAGTTACATTTAAAGGCAATTGAACGCCTTAGGCAACCATAAAGCATAAATGAATATGAGGAACCTGCCTAGTTCAGGCACATGCACCTTCATTGATGTTTTGTTTTGTTCCTGTTCCTATTTTATTGTTGCATAATGGTAACCACTTCCCGACCAGCGCCGTAAATAGGTGGCAGCTGCAGGCTATATCCTGGTATCATTTTTTAGAGCGGACCGTCGGCTATCCAGGGGTAAGGACCGATCCGGCTCTGGAGCCACTCGGTCCTTATCCCAGGGGCGGGAGGGGACATCCCCACCTTCCGCTGCTCTTCTCCGGCCTCCCGTCCCACCGGGAGACCGGATCGATGATCCGGGGCCTCCGCCGGCTAGAAGGAGACCTGATAGAAGCCGTAATCGACTCCAATCGGGCTCCTTCAGCAAATCCCGGAAGCGACATCACTACGTCACTTCCGGTTTACTCGGTGGCTAACGGCGCCAATTTTAAAAAAATTACAGTATTCAGAATCGCCGTTTTTAGCGATCTGAATACTGTGAAGTGCAAAGGAGGGATGGGGGGTCTTTTAGACCCCCCAGCCCTCCAAAAAGAGTACATGTCACCACATATTACTATCACAAGGGATGTTTACATTCCTTGTGATAGCAATAAAAGTGATCAGAATTTTTTTTTAAATAAAATTAAAAAAAAAAAAATTAAAGCGCCACCATCCCCGCGAGCTCGCGCAGCAAAGAAAACACCTACGTAAGTCGCGCCTGCATATGAAAACGGTGTTCAAACCACACATGTGAGGTATCACCGTGATCGCCAGAGTGTGAGCAGTAATTCTAGCAAAAGACCTCCTCTGCACCTCTAACCTAGTAACCGATAAACATTTTTAAAGCGTCGCCTATGGAACTTTTTAAATACCGGACTTTGTCGCCATTCCGCGAGTGCGCACAATTTTCAGCCGTGTCATGTATGGTATCTATTTACTCAGCGTAACATCCTCTTTCACAATATACAAAAAAATTGGGCTAACTTTACTGTTGTCTTGAAAGACCGCTGCGCAAATACCTTGTGACAAAAAGTATTGCAACAATCGCCATTTTATTCTCTAGGGTGTTTGAAAAAAAATATATATATAATGTTTGGGGGTTCTAATTATAATTAGAACCCCCAATTCTAATTGGGGTAATTTTCTAGCGAAAAAAATGTTTTTAGCTTGTAACCAACAAAGGTAAAAAAGGGGCCTGGTTGGTAAGTTGTTAGAATGACAGAGGAGTAACAGCTGGACAGGCTCACCGAAGGGCAGGTAACTGAGACGACTCAAATATACAGTAGATAGATTGGAGTTCTGTGCGGGTTTCCCTCACAATACACCTCCCTACACCAATATCACAGATGTCCATGGTGAATAATCAGAGCTCTTACATAGGATAAGGTAGAGATATTATACTCATTGTTCAGCTCCTTATGTACAAATACACAAATTAACCGAGTTCTGAAGCATAAAGAACTAACCCCATATATCTCATCTAGAATAGGAAGGTGTATATATATATATATATTCTTGCACTGCCTGCACTAACTGACTGTATATAGATCGCCCTATCTATCTATATATCTAGTATATATTTCACTCTACGCCAAACTGCCTGCACTAACTGACTGTATATCTCTATCTATCTATCTATCTATCTATCTATCTATCTATCTATCTATCTATCTATCTATCTATCTATCTATCTATCTATCTATCATTATATATTTCACTCTACCCTAAACCGCCTGTACTAACTGACTGTATATAGATTGTCCTCTCTATCTATATGTTTTTTACAATGCACATTAATCAGCTAGCTAGCTACACTAAACTGCCTGCATGCCGCTAGCTAAGCTCACTGCCTCTCTATCCACCACTTTTATATAGTATGGAGCATGGATTCATTTCATGGTTTGGACGTGTGCCCAATTTAAAAATGTATGTCCTTCCTAGGGTACTGTATATTCTACAAACAATTCTGATTGGACTTCCCTCTACTTTCTTCCTGACCAACAAACGATTGTGCATAAAATTTCTCTGGAAACAGAAAAGCCCAAGGTTAAGCTATACCCAACTAATAAGACCAAAGGCAAAGGGTGGAATAGGTCTATCCAATCTTAAACATTACTATTGTGCTAGTCACCTGTCCAAAATAATAGATTGGACGGTACATGACAAACTGAAGGACTGGGTATGCCTTGAATGCTCCTTTTCCTCAATACCATTGGGGTCCACTGCTCTGCCACATATTGTACCTCTGTGTTGCCATGATTTTTTTGTACTGATTTTATAGCACATAATATGGTGTTAGATTTTTAGACCAAAAAGAAGAAGTCTGGAGAGGAATGTTTGAGAGCAGGAAATACCAAATGAGTCCAATCCATACAATATATGTGAAAGAAGAAACGATGGTGCTGTCAGGCACCTAATACCCCGTTTAAGGATTTTTACGGACACATTTGGTATAAAAAAAATATTATTTTATTATTACATTTTTTAAAAAAAGGGAAAAGTAATTTCATACAAGATATGTATAAAAAGCATACAAGTGATCAACAACCACAAGGTTCTACAATTATATATTCTGCGTGATGTGCTAATTCGCAGAGCATGTACGTATATAGATACCCAACAACCATGTGAGCCAATGGGAAGGCCCAATCCCCACTGTGGTACTGGGGGAACTGGTCCAACGCTGGGTCACTGGTGCAGACCTGACATGTTTCGGACTGTGACTAAGTCCTTCTTCAGAGGTAAATATGCATTTGTTGAGATAAAGTATTCTATTAAATGAAAAGTATATAGATTATTTAGTAAGCATCAATATAGCAGTCACAGATAGTCTCATATTGCAAAAAACATATAGCATGGACAAGTTACTCGGTATGCTTACATGGTATTCCAGATGTATTGGATTACACCCAAAGCCTTTGTATATCCTCCACTTCCCACACGGGTAGCAAAATGGTCTTAGAAAGTCTCAACAGGAACATTTAGCCTATGTGGTGGATAGACCAGAGAGACTCCGGATATGCAGGTGACGGGAGTGTGGACGGCAGCAGGGCAGCCCAATATTACACAGACAAGGATCCTTCAACCCCTGGATGTTCGGGTTCAGTGGGTTCGGCCGAACTTCAGAAAAAAAGTCCGGTTTCGGTACCGAACTTGACCCGAACTTTACTCCGAACCCCATTGAATTCAATGGGGACCCAAACTTTTTGGCACAAAAATGACTGTAAAAAAGTCCTGGAAAGTGCTAGAGGGCTGCAAAATAATTTTAGAACAATAATCTGTCCCTTACAGCAACAGCAGGAACCTGACCCTATAGAACTAGAAGATGAATTTAGAACCATAG
Source organism: Glandirana rugosa (assembly GCA_018402905.1). Lineage (NCBI taxonomy): Eukaryota > Metazoa > Chordata > Amphibia > Anura > Ranidae > Glandirana > Glandirana rugosa. Next base: position 58,707 of record BLSH010132668.1, on the reverse strand, counting down.
TCTGTCCCTCTAAGCAGTAGACTCTACCTAGTCCAGTGAGATCGTTCTGTAATGCAGGATGAGATCTGCAATCTGTCCCTAAAAGCAGTAGTAGTAATCTCTACCTATCTATCTATGTGCAATCTGTCCCTCACAGCACTGGCAGCATCCTCTCCCTACACTACCCAGAGAGCATGTGACATGCAGCACTAAGTGACTCCAGCTTATAAAGAGGCTGGGTCACATGATGCACTGGCCAATCACAGCCATGCCATTAGTAGGCATGGCTGTGATGGCTTCTAAGGGCAAACCAGTGAAACGCTTGTTGATTGGCTGCCCTGCAGCTATTCAACATGCGTGATCAAATACCCAAACCCAGAACTCAAACCCAAACTTTTTTCAAATGTCTGGGTTCGGGTCCAGGTCATGGACACCCCAAAGTTCGGTACGAACCCGAACTTTACAGTTCGGGTTCGCTCAACTCTAGAGCTGGGATGCTCCTACTTTGAAGCCTCAGCTTGGCAGAAAGCGCAGTAGCAAAATAAAGCTGTATGTGAAAAAGAGTATCATAGGGGGAGGGGGGTCACTATTTATATAAATTAACCAGTATTGATCGTAAAAGAAAAAAAGGGGGAGGGGTATAAGGTTGATAAATATGTCACAAAGTGGTATGCACCATAGCTTTAATCACCATTTAGTTGATACATATGGATCATAAGGAATATATATATATATATGCAGAAAATTCTTATAAAATGAGTTATAAAAGTACTTAGCAGCTCTCCCTTTTTCTATGAGAGAAGGGAAGGGGAGAAGCAAGCTTGTGTAAGCCTTATATTAATGCCCATAGGTGGTAGCCAACATTTTGTAAGGCTCGATAGGGAGTCCCATACACAGGGCAATGTAAACAAGACAATCAGGTAAAAGAAACATACCTTACGTGGACATGGAATTGAGGAGTAGTCAAGTGGTTGTGATGTCTGGCAGAAGTGTCAGCCAAAATGGCCACCTGGCGTTCCTCCTACCCAGACTTCTCTATATGTGTCCACTCGCCTAATTGCGAGTGGACGCAGCTGGCTGTGCTGAAGATGCGCCCGGCTCAAGTGCCGCAATTGCAGACAGCCAGGCCGGACACAACAATCCCCCGATGAGGAGGTGCGCGGCGTGGTCTCGCCCGATGGGTGGTGCCACGTCACGCATTGCGACGTCGCCGACACACGTGCCATCCGCCTCCCTGCACTCCACATTGGAGCACAAACATGCACGCAACCCAGGACTCCAAGAAGGGCCCGACTGGAGCCTCGTCAAAGGATGGACTACCGTGACAGGCCCACGCGCGCCAGGCTGTGATATACGGGTCGCCCCACACCAACCACTCCAACCTCTGACAATCTCCGGGTCTAGTAAAAAGGGACCTCTGTTTGAGAGCAGAATATTTAGAAGTGTAAATACAAATCTGGATAAGGTCAGTCAAGCTGGAAATGGGAAGAGTGGAGAAAACAATTGCCATGGGATTCCCAAATCAAACAATCTGGAAAAAATGAAAATTTGTATTTTGATTAATCTATGCATAAATAGAAAAAAAAACAAAAAACAAAAAAACAACCAAACCTGGGAGAGAGATGATGGACACAGCAACTTAATGGAAATCGCAGTGATGAAAAATATATGTAGGGAGAAGAAAAAGGGGGGGGAGAGAGAGAACCCGGAACCAGTTAGTCCCAAGAATAGGCGCCACTACCTATAGATTCTTTTCGAAAATGCCAGATGTAAAACCAGGAAGGAACGAGACAAAATTAGTCCTCCCTTTGAAGCCAGGAGGTGTGGTAGCCTGTAGACGATAAATCCACTTTAGCTCATGCTGTAAAATTAATTTATTATAGTCTCCCTCTCTGGGGTTAACTGGTGGATGTTCCAGAGCGAAGAACCGGACCTTGGGTGTGCAGCTTTCATGCATTAGGGAGCTGTGTCTACCCAGTGGGAGGTCCGGGACCTTTTTGATGATGCTGGTAAAATGTTGGTATATACATCGCCAAAATTCAACCTTAGTCTTACCAAGATAGAACGAGCTGCATTCACATGTCATGAGGTATATAACCCCTAATGTACGGCAATTTACGAAGTGTTGTGCTGTAAATCTCTCCCCATTGGGGAGGATAACTTCCTTTTGGTTGTCCATAAACGTACAGTACCCACATTTGCTGCAGGCAAAAGTTCCCGATGCTGGGGTGTTGGGCTTTTTAATCCTTTCGAATTCACTGTGTACCAATTTGTCATGCAGAGGCCTTTCTATAGGTGACAAGGGGATAATCCATAACAAAGAGGGCCAACTTGGGATCCATTGTTAGAAGATGCCAGTACTTAGTATAAATGTCTTGAATTTGTTGATGTTTTTGGCTAAAAGTAGTAATGATTCTGGTAGGTGTGTTCTTAGATTTATTTTTTTGTGAAAATAAGAGGTCCTGTCTGCATCTAGATTTTGCTTTATTGTATGCCCGTCTAAGGCACGAGTTGGAGTAGCCACGCTCACGTAGTCTGGTCCTCATGATTTTTGCCTCCCTTTCAAAAAGTGCTTCACTAGAACAATTCTGTCTGGCCCACTGGCCATGAAAACTAGAGGCCTCTAAGATCGCATTGCCTGCAGTTGCCTTTCTAAAAAGGCTACTGGATAGTTGGCCATTCTCTTCTCTGCGGAGGGTGAGATCTAGAAAGGTGATTTCATGAGAATGGAAGTTCATTGGGAATTTCATATTAAATTAATTATGAGTGTTGATGAAATTGAGGAACTCACCCAGCAGGGAGGGAGAACTGTCCCAAAGAACGAGGACGTTGTCAATGTACCGACACCACGCAAGGGTGTGGCGTGTGTAATTTGATGCGTCCTCACTCAGAAAAAGTAGTCTCTCCCACTCCCCCAGGTACAGGTTTGCATAAGAAGGCGCGCAGCATGTGCCCATAGCAACACCCTGCACCTGGAGGTAGTGGGAGCCACAGAAGCAAAAATAATTGTGTTTCAAAATGAATTCTGGGGCCTCCAATATGAACATCCTAAGCTCCCCCGCAAGCTGATCCCTTTTCTGGAGGATGCCTGCAATCATCTCCAAGCCTCTGTCATGGGGATGAAGCTATATAAGGCCTCCACGTCAATGGTCATTAGTAAAGTGGACTCATTGATGCAGAGGCCCTCCATCATCTGCAGGAGGTGGATAGTGTCTTTCGTGAAGGAGGGCAACTCCTCCGCTAGTGGTGAAAGGAAACTATCCACTAGTCGGCTGAGATTTTCAGTGAGACAGCCATTTCTTGAGACGATGGGCCTACCCGGAGGGTCCAAGGGATTTTTGTGCACCTTGGGAAGTGCATAGAAGGTAGCCTCTCTGGGGTGCGTAGTTCTAATAAATTCCCAGGTTGTCTTAGTGATCACCCTGTTATAGTAGGCTTTGTCCACCAGGGAATAGAATGCTTTTTCATACAATTCAATAGTGGATTTGTGAATTGGACGATACCATTCAGAATTTTATAGGATGTTATTGCACATTTGAAAATATTGTTCGTTGTCTTGTATGACTACATTTCCACCCTTCCCTGAAGGTTTGATTATGATTTTTGTCGTTCTTTTGAAAAGTCTTAAGGGCTCTAAATTCCCTGCGCGACAGATTTTTTGGACTTTTGTCAGATATTTGTATTTCTTGAATTTCTTTAGTTACTAATTTAAGAAAAGTGGCTGCATTTTTTTGAGGGAGTTCTCGGGGTCCAAATAGGGCCTGGAGGGGACAGGGGAGTCCCCCTGGTCTAAAAAAATATATCTTTTCGGGGGATTTCTGTGTTAGATTTAAGTGTTCACTCTCTGCGAGTAATTCTGTAAGGGTCTCAATAGCCTCTAACTCTTGTGCATTATATTTTGAGTTGGCTTGTTCATGTTGTCTAGAGTATTGACTTTTGACCAAAAGGTTATGAATAAAGAGGTGTGTGTCTTTAATAGCTTCAAATTTATCCAGATGAATAGTGGGGCAAAAGGTTAGTCCTTTTATAAGGACAGATGTCTCATCAGGGGTGAGTTTGTGTTGAGATAGAATAATGATATTCAATGGGTTTTGAATGGATATGTTGTTTTGTGTGACTTGGGATTTTTTGTGTTGTTTTGTTTTAACCACTTGCCGACCGCCGATCGGCATTTGACGGCGGCAAAGTGGTTCGTTCCCGCAAAACGCTGTCATACGACGGCGACTGCGGGATCGAGCTTAGTGAGCGCGCGCGCGCCGCCGGAGGCACGCCCACTGTGTTTGGGGAGGGCCAGGGAGCGGGTGCCGCCGGCTACCCGCGATGGCCCCCCCGAGCGGAGGAACGGAGGTCCGTGTATGTAAACACGGACCTCCGCTCTGTGTGAAGGGGGAAGGGCTGTGATCACAGCCTTCCTGTATACGAAGGCTGTGACCACTTCCCTCCCCCAGATAGTGCAGTCCCCCTACAGTTAGAACACGCCCAGGGAACATAGTTAACCCTTAGAGCGCCCACTGCAGGTTAACCCCTTCACTGCCAATGACATTTACACAGTAATCAGTGCATTTTTATAGCACTGATCGCTGTATAAATGCCAATGGTCCCAAAAAAGTGTCAAAATAGTCCGACATGTCCGCTGAAATATCGCAGTACCGCTAAAAATCGCAGATCGCCGCCATTACTAGTAAAAAAAAAAAAAACCCAAAAATGAATTCTCATCATCCGTAAACGCGACCACTTTTGCGCAAACCAATCAATAAACGCCGATTGCGATTTTTTTTTTTTATCGCAAATATGAGGAAGAATATAAATCGGCCAAAAACGGTGAAAAAAAATGTTTTTTTATATATTTTTTTTTTGATTTGTATTCTAGCAAAAAGTAAGAAATTTGGGTTTTTTTGCAAAATTGTCGCTCTTCTTTTGTTTATAGCAGCGATCAGAAATGACGCAGAGGTGATCAAATACCACCAAAAGAAAGCTCTGTTTGTGGGAAAAAAAGGACGCAAATTTCGTTTGGGTACAACATCGCACGACCGCGCAATTTTCAGTTAAAGCGACGCAGTGCTGAATCGCAAAAAGTGGTTAATGCGTGTGCACGCATTTGTTCTAAAAAAACACTTGAACGTGCTGTGTTGGGGTGCAGGGTAGAGGATAAAGTGCTTTGGTTTAGGTTACCATGTGTAGAGCAATGGGGATTTACATCCTGGTTGGTGTAGGAGTGTGCGTGTCCTGATGAAGAAGGAGACTCATCCATATCGGATGGGCCATCGTTCGACGTGTTATTGCTTCGTAGTCGTTTTTGACGTCTACGTCTGCTATGTTGTGCAAAATCGGTTTGGGGAGAAGAGAAAGGAATAATGGAATATTTGGAAATATTGAAGCCCCCTTTTGCTTGAACAGAGCCCGCATTTGGGGGATAGCGTCCCCCTTTGTTTCAGGGCTTCATCCCATCTGTAGGCCCTGTTCTCCTGAAAAGACTTTTTATCCCGTAGGAATCTTTTATCTTTCTTGATTAGGGTTTCTCTGTTAAATTTCTCAATATGGGCTTTAAGTTTGATTTCCAAAGCTCCATTTTCTTTATGTGTTTTATATGTGTCTAATTCTTGGTTAAGCATTTAAATTTTTTTGTCTAGATCTAGTATTTTTTTATTGTATTCTTGAATCAAAAGGGACATTAGGTCATTGGAGCATTGTTTCAGAATTTCTTCCCATTGATGTTTGAATGCAGGTTCAATCCCCTCAAACGAGGGGAAAATTTGGACTCTCAAGCCCAAAGGGTTGATTGTCGCTTTTTGATACTCCTCAAATTACCTAATATGCCAAAACAAGGATGCCTTTTTTCCACTACCTGAGTAAGATTAGAAAAGAGAAAGAAAACTTGAGATTGGATGATTCGTTATTTTCAAACTCTTGTTGGGATTTAGTCATGAAGGCTGCCCACTCATCTCCCAGGAAGCCCGCCATGGCCCCACGGTGCCGGGGACCTCTCCTCCCCTCTCTCCTCCCCCCGATCAGGGATCCCTAAGGAGGAGAAAAGAAAAGAAAAAAAACAAAAACAAAACCCTAAACTTTACTTGAGTGCTGAAAATTAACACCACATAGCTAAACAAAGGAGACAGCTCTGTGCGGTTGCTGTCAAACAGACCTCTTCTTGGTGGAGAAACCAAGACATTGGGCGGTAAGCCCTATGGGAAATGCGCCAAAAGAAGAAGTCTGGTGAGGAATGTTTGAGAGCAGGAAATACCAAATGAGTCCAATCCATACAATATATGTGAAAGAAGAAAAGATGGTGCTGTCAGGTTTTGCCCCATTTAAGGATTTTTTAAGACACATTTAGTATAAAAAAATAATTATTTTATTAATACATTTTTTAAAAAAGGGAAAAGTAATTTCATACAATATATGTATAAAAACCATACAAGGGATCAACAACCACAAGGTTCTACAATTATATATTCTGCGTGATGTGCTAATTCGCAGAGCATATACGTATATAGATACCCAACTACCATGTGAGCCAATGGGAAGACCCAATCCCCACTGTGGTACAGGGGGAACTGGTCCAATGCTGGGTCACTGGTGCAGACCTGATATGTTTCGGACTGTGACTAAGTCCTTCTTCAGAGGTAAATATGCATTTGTTGGGGTAAAGTATTCTATGAAATGAAAAGTATATAGATTATTTAGTAAGCATCAACATAACAGTCACAGGTAGTCTCATATCTTTTTTTTTTTTTTTTCTATTTATGCATAGATTAATCAAAATACTAATTTTCATTTTTTCCAGATTGTTGGATTGGGACTCCCATGGCCATTGTTTTCTCCACTTTTCCAATTTCCAGCTTGACTAACCTTATCCAGATTTGTATTTACACTTCTAAATATTCTGCTCTCAAACAGAGGTCCCTTTTTACTAGACCCCGGAGATTGTCAGAGGTTGGAGTGGTTGGTGTGGGGCGACCTGTATACCACAGCCCGGCGCGCGTGGGCCCATCACGGTAGTCCGCCCTTTGACAAGGCTCCGGTCGGGCACCTCTTGGAGTCCTGGGTTGTGCGGCAACGCGTAGCCCCCTCCATGTTTGCGCTCCAATGTGGAGCGCAGGGAGGCGGATGCCATGCGCGTTGGTGATGTCGCGATGCGTGACGTGGCTCCACCCATCGGATTTGTTGTGTCCGGCCTGGATGTCTGCAATTGCGGCGCTTGGGCTGGGCGCACCCTCAGCACAGCCAGCTGCGTCCACTCACAATTAGGCGAGTGGACACATATAGAGAAGTCTGGGTAGGAGGAACTCCAGGTGGCCATTTTGGCTGACACTTCTGCCAGACACCACAACCACTTGACTACTCCTCAATTCCATGTCCACGTAAGGTATGTTTCTTTTACCTGATTGTCTTGTTTACATTGCCCTGTGTATGGGACTCCCTATCGAGCCTTACAAAATGTTGGCTACCACCTATGGGCATTAATATAAGGCTTTTTGGAATATTTTACACAAGCTTGCTTCTCCCCTTCCCTTCTCTCATAGAAAGGGAGAGCTGCTAAGTACTTTTATAACTCATTCTATAAGACTTTTCTGCATATATATCTATATATATTCCTTATGATCAATATGTATCTACTAAATTGTGATTAAAGCTATGGTGCATACCTCTCTGTGACATATTTATTAACCTTATACCCCTCCCACCTTTTTTTCTTTTACTTTCAATACTGGTTAATTTATATAAATGGTGACCCCCCTCCCCCTATGATTCTCTTTTTCACATACAGCTTTATTTTGCTACTGCGCTTTCTGCCAAGCTGAGGCTTCAAAGTAGGAGCATCCCAGCTCCACAGCTTGAAGATCCTTGTCTGTGTAATATTGGGCTGCCCTGTTGCCGTCCACACTCCCGTCCCCTGCATTTCCGGAGTCTCTCTAGTCTATCCACCACATAAGCCTAAATGTTCCTGTTGAGACTTCACTCTAAGACCATTTTGCTACCCGTGTGGGAAGTGGAGGATATACAGAGGCTTTGGGTGTAATCCAATACATCTGGAATACCATGTAAGCATACTGAGTAACTTGTCCATGCCATGTGTTTTTTGCAATATGAGACTATCTGTGACTGCTATATTGCTGCTTACTAAATAATCTATATACTTTTCATTTCATAGAATACTTTACCCCAACAAATGCATATTTACCTCTGAAGAAGGACTTAGTCACAGTCTGAAACATGTCAGGTCTGCACCAGTGACCCAGCGTTGGACCAGTTCCCCCAGTACCACAGTGAGGATTGGGCCTTCCCATTGGCTCACATGATTGATGGGTATCTATATATGTACATGCTCTGCTAATTAGCACATCACACAGAATATATAATTGTAGAACCTTGTGGTTGTTGATCCCTTGTATGCTTTTTATACATATCTTGTATGAAATTACTTTTCCCTTTTTTTAAAAAATGTAATAATAAAATAATATTTTTTTTATACCAAATGTGTCCGTAAAAATCCTTAAACGGGGTATTAGGTGCCTGACAGCACCATCTTTTCTTCTTTCACATAGATTTTTAGACCATGTGCTTTCAGGCTCCCCCCTTTCCCCTCCATTGATATGTAAATAAACCAGTTTGATAGGATTTTGAGTGCTAGAGAGGAAGTTCTCTGCAGGATGTGATGTCAGAAGTTGGGGGTGGAGTTTTTAGGTTTTGAAACAAGCATATGGAGTTGTGTTTGGAAGGACGATTAGGCAAGACGTGTGTTGGAAGCTGGATAAATATGGAGACGTTTTGAGTTGGACTGAGCAGAGAAGGACATTACATCTTGACCCCTAAGTTGAGAATCTTATTTATTTTACATATTGTACATGTTTATATTTGTAGGCATATTTTTGTAAGCTACCTGTTGTATCCTTCAGTTGTATGTGCAGATTTTCTGCTTAGTAAAGCATTGATACATTACAGAAATGTAAACTTCCTTGGTTATACTGCAAGTAACCTTGCTAGATATATGCAAGCAAAACAACCTCCCGCTCTACAGGAAGACCCTTTAATTAGCCTGACACTACATAGTTTCAGAGAAGTTTGCACAAAACTGCAATTTTCATCAAACCCAGGACTGTTAACGCCCATACAGTTTAACCTGGCATTTCCCCTGGGAATGTCCACACACTTTCTGACAAATATTTGGCCACACCCTAAAATCTTAGCCCACCAGTCTTTCTAAACGGAACACTTCTGGATCTTCCCAACCTGACCACAAACATAGAAAGCAATTCCTTCCCCTACTGGTCATGTTTCCAAATACACTTCCTACTAGATAGTGACCACTCTTCCTCAGTCTCCAGACCGCGCACCCCATACGAAACACTATGCTCCCAAACCTCACCTCAACGGCATGTGATCTTCACTATACACACAATGCTCTTTGCATCCACATCCTCTAAGTCAGGAAAAGCAGGTTTGGGAGAGAGATTTGCAAGTAGAACTGTCTGAAGATCATTGGGAGCATATCTTTACACTCGCCCACAAAGAGTCCATAAATGTCGTGGTTCAAGAAAACAACTATAAAACATTAACCTGATAGTACCGAACACCAGTTATGCTAAACAAATTCAACCTGAATATGTCCCATAAATGCTGGAGATGCTTGAACAAGCCCGGGTCATTCCTTCATATGTGGTGGACCTGCCCCTTATTCAAACTTTTTAGGCTCAAGTCCATGACATTACGACATGGTCTCCACCCAGTCTCTAGATTTCACTCCAGCCCAACTACTACTCCAACACTCAACAATACATAAGCACTCATACCGCAAGTCTTTAGCTATTCATATGATAAACGCTACCAAACTCTGTATACCAACACACTGGGGATCACCTCACACCCTAACCTTATCTGAATGGCTCAAACGCATAAGCAAAATTGCAGAGTTGAAGAAATGTAATTAATATAGTGAAATTTTCACATACTTGGGCCTGCTGGACCCATTTTTAGACCACCGACCGATACAAAAATGTTCTAGAATGTGACCCTAATAGCTCACCAAATTAAATTAGTTCACTGAACCACTAAACATAGTGGCAAAACCCGTGGCCCCCCACCAATACGTATGGACGATGGACCTCCCACCCTTACACAAGGGATGTGCCTGGGAGGCCCCCGTCAAAAGAGACTACTGCTGAAATTGTTTTAAACACATACGCCATTTGTGACAGGAGCCTATTTAAAATAGACATAACCCTCTCTTTATTGGAGACCAGGGAGGAGACTTCATTCTCCTCCATACCTACCCACATTCCTCACTCCTACCATCCCCTTCCTTTTACTTTACCTTTACCCTTTTTCTTTTATCCTTTTGTCCTTTATCTCTTTCAGGATATACCCCTACATAGACTCCAAATACATAGAAAGACACCATATTCGATCCCCTCTTTACCATTAGTGACATCTCATAAAGCCTGATAGTATCGCATTGAATCATGGCCAAACAAATGGGGAACACTCACAGAAAGGAAATTACCTCCCAACCATTTAATTAATCAGCCTTATGATTTCTCTTTTCTCAAGTTATATGTCTGTTTCCATAATTGTTAATTTCCTCTTTCCATGCTAGAACTCTTGCCATCTCGTTCTGATAGCTACATCCGAAAATGCAGACCACAAATTGTTTGAGATGTTTCTACATACAATAAGGTGTATATGATGTGCTAATGTGTACCTTTCTCTCTAGACTACTGTATCTATGGTATGTAATTAACCATGTAATGTTTTTTTATTACAATAAAATCTTTGTTGGAAAAAAAACAACAAGTTATACAATGTTTTTAAAACATTAAGGTTGGATTCACATGCCTAAGTGTGAATGGGCCAATATAGTTTCCCTTTCTTTTTTACACTTAACTCCAGCACTTAGACATAAATCAGTCACATAGGAAAGAATGGAATTTATACTTGACATGCATAGTCACACGAACAAGTGTGAATGGGCCTTAACTTAAACTGAAGCCATAGATGATTTTAGAACAGGGATATGGCTTTTCTCTGCTATATTTTCACACACAGTTTTTAGATGATTTTAGAACAGGGATATGGCTTTTCTCTGCTATATTTTCACACACGTTTTTAGATGATTTTAGAACAGAGATATGGCTTTCCTCTGCTATATTTTCACACACAGTTTTTAGATAGAAACATAGAAACATAGAAAAGTGACGGCAGAAAAAGACTGAGTAGTCCATCGAGTCTGCCCCTTTTTATTTTTTTTTATTTTTTTTACATTAACCTTGTTGTCTGGCTATAGATTTATGTTTATCCCAAGCATGTTTGAAGCCATTTACTGTTGACTGTCTCACAACCTCTGTTGGTAGTTTATTCCAAGCATCAGCCACCCTTTCAGTAAAATAATACTTTCTAAGATTAGTTTTGAACTTCCCTCCAGTTAGTTTGAGGTCATGCCCCCGTCTTCTTGATTTTGGTTTCATATTGAAAAGACTGCCCTCCTGAACCTTATTCACCCCCTTGATATATTTAAAGGTTTCAATCATGTCTCCCCTCTCCCTTCTTTCCTCCAGACTGTACATATTAAGTTCCTGAAGTCGCTCTTGATAAGTTTTATCTCCCAGACCTTTCACCATTTTTGTTACCCGTCTCTGAACTCATTCCATCTCATCAATATCTTTTTGTAAGTGTGGTCTCCAGAACTGGACACAGTATTCTAAGTGAGGTCTCACTAAAGATCTATATAGAGGAATCAGAACCTCCTTCCTCCTGCTGGTGATCCCTCCACTGATATATCCCAGAATTCAATTTGCTTTTCCCACTGCCTGGTCACACTGTTTGCTCATTTTGCAATCATCTGAAATAAGCACCCCCAAATCTTTTTCTTCTGTAGTGCTGGCTAACACTGTACCCCCAATGCTGTACTCTCTAAGGGGATTCTTTTTCCCTAGTTGCATTATTTTACATTTAGAAATATTGAACTGCAGTCTCCACTGCTTTCACCAATCTTCCAGCAATGCCAAATCATGTTCCATGTTACAGAAACCTCCAGGGATATCAACCCTATTACACACCTTTGTATCATCAGCAAAGACATACCTTGCTCAACAAACCTTTAGTTATATCACTTACATAAAGGTTAAATAGAACAGGACCCAGTACAGAGCCTTGTGGTACCCCACTAGTGACTGGTCTCTGTTCTGAGTGAACCCAATTTACAACCACACTCTGGGATCTATCCTTTAGCCAACTGCATATCCACTGAACCACCCAAGGGTTAAGTCCCAGCTTGTACAACTTTTGTATCAGACCATTATGTGGAACTGTATCAAATGCCTTGCTGAAATCAAGATACGCTTTGTCCACAGCACCACCCTGGTCCAAAACACAGGTAATATAGTCAAAGAATTCAATCAGATTTGTCTGGCACGATCTGCCCTCAGTAAAGCCATGCTGCTTTGGGTCCAGCAAGCTGTGTATTTTTAGGTGATCAATGATCCTTCTTTTCAGAAGCGATTCCATAGATAGATGATTTTAGAACAGGTATATGGCTTCTCCCGGTTATAGTTTAAGTTTAACACACATTTTCCAGATGATTTTAGAACAGTGATATGGCTTCTACCGTTAATTAATACTTTTCACACACAGTTTGAAGATGGTCCACATCCACCTCCATTTTTGATTTTTTTATGTGATTTTTTTTTTTTAAATGCTTTTAGTTATTTCCCTGTCCCCATTTCTTTGTAGGACACTTGTCCCACCCTTACCCCCATTTTCCTTCCTTTTGCAGACCTCTAGGACTTTCAAGGACTTTTTTACAGCCATTTTTGTGCCTAAAAGTTCAGGTCCCCATTGATTTCAATGGGGTTCGGGGTCCGGGTCAAAGTTCGGGTTCTGTTCAGACCCGAACCCGGACTTTGTCCCGAAGTTCGGCCGAACCAGCAGAACCCGAACTTCTAGAAGTTCGCTCAGCTCTACTTATAATACAATATACTGTAATATAAAAAATATCAAATTATTGTGCAAAAACTTTTTACACAGCTTCTGAGATTTACCCAAGAGTAGTTAGTGAAATTTACATTTTGCAGTGTGCTATTTGTTGCACTTTCTGAAAAGAAAGGCTAGAAAGCTTTTTTTTAGTCTCTCTTTGTTTCAGTCTCTCTTTGATATTAGGCAACAGATAAAATGAAAAGGACCATCTATTCAGCGAGTTCGGTTTACTACAAATTGTCTGTAACCACAGGTTGCTTCAGGCCACAATTTATAAAACTCCCAAAATGTTAAATGCCTGAGAATTAATCTTTTTAAAGATTGGGTAAAATATTTTACCCAAATACCTAACAGAACTAAAATGTATTAAAATGTAATTTACTATATAAAACTTACCTTTTTGCTATTCCAAATATTTTAACAACACACGATAAAAATCAGTGTTTGCAGAATGGAGGCAATGAATTTGTAAAGTTCTCATATTTTTGCAAAAAATGTTTGCCAAGGATTGTAGAGAAAATGTCATTTATGTAAAGCAACCTGTTTACAATTTTTTTAGTCAGCCAAAAGATCAAAGAAAGCAAAAAAAAAACACCTTGAATTATTTTTTTTTTCTGTCTTGCATTCAGAGATCGATTCAGTATACAGATTTCTTTTTAGCCTAATAAACCAAAACTGTTAGCATATCAATGTTAATTTCAGTAGGACAAACTGTACAAGGATTATGACATTTCTTTAAAAATGCTGTATTTAGAAATGTTTTAGAGGTTAAGCATTTTCAAAAAGCATTTGCCATCTACTGGTTCTGCCTTCATATATGAGACCTGACCTTCATGTGTCAAATCAATCTTCCATATGATAAAAGCTTTTTCATCAGTGTTACAGCATAAGGGTAAAGTATAAGCAAGGTCACAAGGTATAACATCTACATTTTATCCTTTCACTCATGATAAATGGAGATATGCTGTTTCTTGGAAACTGTGGAATATTTCTGTTCTTAGTATCATCATTTCTATATTTACAACAAATCAATATATTTATGAAATAGAACATTTATAGCAAAACAATATATATAACATACATAAACAACCTCTTGTATAAAAGTACCTGGTCTTTTATCCCACTGTTTTAGGAGGTTTTTGTCAGACGCAAGAAGGAAGCATCTTAAGATATTTCATGTGATCACAACTCCCCAGTGGCAGACCATCTGCTGTAATGTAGACAGACTCCCCCAGTACAAATTAAATGTCACCTGGAATTTTTAAATTCCTGCCCTTTCAACTCCCCCATTCAATAGTTGGGTCTTAGCTGGTGCAGATGCACCACTACTTCAAAAACAAACTGTATAAATTGTTATTCCTTCCCACAGGAAAGAGAAACTGTGATTTATACAGAGCCAAGATAACTGCATAAAATTATGGTGAAAATATATATGGTCAGAAACAGAGAGCAGGGAATGTAGTACTCAGTGTGGCCTTTATTGAGAAAGCTACTAGTTAAACTGCCCAGGTTCAGCCTGGACCATGCAGTTGAAATAAGCACTGTCCTCAATCAAAACCTACGAAGTTGTATCTAAAATAGTTTTTCAAATTATAAACAAGATCAAGCAGTAAGAATTACAATGTACATAAACCAATGTGCATCAATATATTACAACTAGGGGGGTGTGGCTACTGAGCTCCGGCATGGACGTCTAGTCCCGAAGCTCTGCCAGACCGCCGAGAGATCTTGCACCCACGGGAGCCATCAACCCGCAAAAAAGCCGCCACAACATCGCCGAGTGCCCGCAGACACAGAGGCCATGACGAGGAGGAGAAAAGAGTTGCCAATCCAGCCGGAGAAGCTCACCAGCTTCTTCCCAGCCACGCTCATCAGGCCGCAGCAAGATGGCGGCGGACCCTCCGCCACGAGGGAGAGCATGCAGGCTGCATCCTCTGCACCCTCCCATCTAGCCTCACCAAGGAGTAATCAAGGATCACAGCCAACTCACCCCAACAGCAGCACTTAATCCACAGCCTCCACTACCACGACTAGAAGCCCGGCCAAAGCCAGGCAACGGACGGCATCCCCGGGGGCTCTTCCTGGACACAGCACATGGAGGTGAGTGCAGCACAGGCCGCAGCGAGGCCTACCACGCCCGCACAGCACGATCCTATAGCAGGATTTCCCGCATCAGGACAACCCATGCTAATGTCACTAATGTCCTCACTCCATAATGACATTTTACAAACAGTCAAACAGTGCAAGATGGAGGTACAAGAAGTAGGCCACAGGGTAGACCATGTGGAAAAAGTAATGAGTGACTATTCCACCTCCATACAACATTATGGTAGATGCACACAATGATCAGGGTGAAGAGCTTTTTTGGATAAAGGACAAATTGGCAGATTTAGAAGACAGGTCCAGGAGGAATAATATAAAGATCAGAGGAATCCCAGAATCTGTCACAGCAGCCCAATTATTGCCATTCGCCCAAGACATATTTGCAGCCATAGCGCCAGCACTCTCTGCACTGGAATTAACAATCGACAGAATCCATAGACTCCCTAAACCATCGTTCCTAGCAGATGCAATACCTAGGGACGTCCTACTCAGAATGCACTTCTATAAGGCAAAAAGAAATTCTCCTACAAAATTTCCGCAACCCGGACCAACGCCCAGCATCGCGTGCAGCCTTACAACTTCTCCCTGACCTATCAAGACACACCTTGCAGCGTAGGAGAAATCTGGCCACCATCACCAAAGCTCTACGCAACCTTAACATAGCCCATAAATGGAAATACCCAGCAACCCTACTGGTCACCCACAATGGCTCCACTAAACTGTTATCTTCCCTAGACGAAAGGCCTCACAGCACTCTGCCACTGGGGAATCATAATAGACTCACCGCCTGATCCCTCTCAAACCAACAGGCTCCCACCTATGCATCAAGAATGGCAAGTAGTGTCCTGCAAGCGATCAAACAAGAAACCCAAACCTACCAAGGACACAAAACATGCCTTCAGCAACACTAATCTCTCTGGATGGTCATAACAGTTATGAATAGAGTTGAGCGAACCCGGACTGTAAAGTTCGGGTCCGTACCGAACTTTGGGGTGTCCGGAAGCCGGACCCGGACCCGGGCTTTTCAAAAAAAGTCCGGGTTCGGGTCCGGGGTTCTGGTAATTTTAATGAAAAATCTTAAAAATGCTGTAAAAAAGCCCAGGAAGGTCCTAGAGGTCTGCAAAAGGAAGGAAAATGGGGGTAAGGGTGGGACAAGTGCCCTACAAAGAAATGGGGACAGGGAAATAACTTTAAATATTTAAAAAAAAATAAAAACCTAAAAAATGTAAAAATGGAGATCATCTTCAAAATGGGTCTGAAAAGTATTAATTAACATTAGAGGCCATAGAACTGTTCTAAAATCATCTTCAAACAAAATTCTAAAAAGTAATTTTAATGGTCTTGGGGCCTGGGCTTGGGCCTGAAAAAAACTTTTCGGGCCCAGGCCCAGGCCGAAGGCCTGTGGGGTTT
>BLSH010132642.1:0-10603 GCA_018402905.1 Glandirana rugosa | reverse complement strand
CAAGAAGTGAGCGGAAATCTCTGCAAGTTAAAAGAGCAACTCCACTTTTGAAGAGAAAAAAAAAAAAGCAACAATCCCCTTTGAGAGATCTGTGTACATGTGCAAGGATTTTAACAAACTTTGTTGTAGATCCCTACTTTTTTTTTTTTATTATGAAGAAATAGACATTTGTCTGTGTCCATGTGTAGAGTGAATCTGTATGGGAGTGGTTTTTAAATTATCAATCAGTTGCTGCCCCTACAGGGTTCTAATGAGGAAAGTGGCAGGGTGTGCATACCTTTAGACCTGATTTCCCCTTTGGAGTATCTCACCAAAAAATGGAAAATTGTATCAATTACTTACCGTAATTTTCCTTTCCTGACGCCAATACATGGCAGCATACATATGATATAGCTCCGCCCCAATATCCACCCACAGGACCTGTTAAGCTCTATAAAAGTCTGACTGAGAGCTACCTACCCCATTCTCCGTATAAAGCACAAAGATCAGAGGGAAGGTGTGTATGCTGCCATGTATTGGCGTCAGGAAAGGAAAATTACGGTAAGTAAAATCGATACAATTTTCCATTTTCCTGGCGCCAACATGGCAGCATACATATGATAAATAATGAGCTTTTGAGAGGGAGGGTTTAATGTTGCAAACTTAGTCTTTGACAATAGACATAGAAGCTTGGATAGTTTTCCTCCCAAACTCTACTGTAGTAAGAGCTGTTGGATTCACCCTGTAGCGTTTTAAGAACGTATGATGGGATGACCAGCTAGCCACCTTGCAGACTGTACTTCAGGAGCTGCCCAAGAAGAGGACATCGCCCCGGTTGAGCGAGCTCTAACCTCCAGGAGGATCTTTCCTGGTCACTCTATACGCCCAGTTAATAGCTTTACTATCCAGGCCGGGATGGCTCTGGCTGAGGCCTCTTTCCCTTTAAATTTTCCAGTATGTATTATGAAAAGACTGTCAGAACATCTGAATTCCGAAGTAGCCTGGAGATAGGCTTTGAGGACTTTGGAATGTCCAACTCCTGCAGATCTGATTCCGCTGGGAAGGCGGGAAGCATCCATTCACTGGAGAGATGAAATATCAATGCCACTTTGGGACAAAGTGAACCAATAGTCTCAGCATAACCCTATCTGGAAGAACATGGAATCAGGTTTGGCTGTCCCCAATGCTTTTAGTTGAACACCCTTCCCCCGAAGTTATGGCTATTAGGAAAGCCAATTTTAAAAAGGTGATATCCCATAATGAACAGTCTTCTATAGGAGCACAAGGAGAGTTTGCTAGAGGACTACCGCCAGGTCCCATTGAGGGAACCTATTTCACTTAGGAGGGCGTAGTCTAAGTACTACTCTCATGAAACGCTCCACCAGCAAGTTTTCTGCCCATTTTCTGCCCATTCTATTGGGTAAAAGCCTAGATGGCTAATATTTGCACCTTAAAGCGGTTGTCTACCCATCGATTTGATTGTGTCAAAAAAGTTAATATTCCCGGCATGCCGGAAATGCCTGCTGTCTTCTTGGTTGTGCTCTCAACCAAACTAGCAAACCACCCAATGGTGGTGTCCTAATGGATAACATGTGCAGCATCATGACAGTTGCAGACCAAACAGAAGCCAAGATGTCAGCTTCTTTAGCTGAAAATGATAGGAGTGTATTCAACCACATTAAGCGAGCTTAGGCTGAGCCCCAGATCCAATCCAGATTGCAGGAAGGACAGGATTTGAGATACATTTGGGTCACTAGGGTCAAACTGACGTCTGGCTGCAAAGCTCCTGACCCTATCCCATATTTTGGAGTAGATAGAGTTGGTTGACACCTTTCTGGAACTCTGTAAAGTTCTAATAACCTCTGGAGAGCATCCTAACCCCTGCCTTTCATTCTCCTGGCCGCCAAGGTCAGTCGTGATGTTGCGGATGTAGGATTTCTGCCTGTGACAGGAGATGAGGAGTCACCGCCAGAGTGATCAAAGGGCACATGCTGAGATCCATGGTCTGAGGCCAGTGGGGTAGTACTGCAATGACTGTCAGATTCTCTGCCAACAGTGTTTTCAGGAATTTCAGGATTAAAGAAATTGGTGCAAAGGCATAGGCCAGTTGTGCAACCCAAGGATAGGTCAGGGCGTCAGTCCCCTCCACTAATGGATAATGGTAGTGTGAGAGGAACCAGGTCACCTTGATTGATGAGGGAAGAGATCCAGTTGTGAACACCCCCACTCATGGACGATCTGCTTAAAACACTTCTGGGAGCAGGGATCAATTGTTGGGATCCTTTAATAGTCTAGGTAGGCAATCTGCTTCCAAATTCTGATGGTCTGGAAGACACATGGCCCTCAGATATGGGAGATATTGTTGTGCCAATGTCATGATCGATTCTAGTTCCCTCAAAATAGATTGGCTGTGTGTCCCACCTTGCTGCTGTATGTAATGCTGCTTGCAGTTCCAGAATATTGGAAACTAAGCCCCGAGTGGAAAATTTCCCTCTGCCCTGGATCTTAAGTTGTTCGCAGGTGGGGCCCCACGCTGCACGGGTGTCTGTGGTAACAGTGATCCATGGCTGCGGCCCTAATGGATGATGCTGTGCTAGAGTTTCTTGTCTTGTCCACCACCAGAGACTCTGGTGCATATGGCTGGTAACCCCCGATTGGCTGGGCTAGATGCACCTTCTTCCACTGCATCAGGAAGTCCTGTTGAAAAACTTTGAGTTTCCAGTGAGCCCAGGGGATCATCGGGATACATACAGCCATTGTCCCGAGAAGACTCATGCACTGGGATGCTGACATCACTGGTGCAGCCAAGGCCTGTTGGGACCTCTCCCTGATTTTGGGGAGTTTCTGAAGAGGCAAAGAAACTGTGCCCATCTGAATATTGAACTAGGCCCCCAGTTAGACCATACTCTGTAGGTTCCAGCTGGCATTTTTTTTTTTTTGAAAGTTGATTATCCAGCCCAATGTCCATAAGGTGGACAATAGGTGCTCCCTCTGTCTCCGCAAGAGGTCTTGATCCTGGGCCAGGAGGATGAGGTCATCTAAGAAATGGACTCTGAGCCCTTTCTCCCTCAGTGAGGCCAAAAACTGCCATCAGAACCTTGGTAAATGTTCAAGGAGAAAGGAGAAGTAGATAGGCCGAAGGGGAAGCAGACAAATTGGTACAGCTTGTCCCCCAAGGTGAACCTGAGGAACTGTTGGTATGACTGAAGAATGGGACATGCAGGTAGGCATGGTCTCCGTCCACCTAAATCCGTCGGCCTCTTGGTTGAATTATCTGGAATATGGTATGGAGAGACTCCCTCTTGAATCTCTCTACACAGATAAATTGTTTCAGATTCTTGAGGTCGATCACCGGTCTGAAGCCCCCTCCTTTTTTTTTTTCTTCTCTCTTCAATCAGGCAGAGTGGTAAGTAAAAGCCTGTAAACCACTAACAGGCCGAGACTGATAGGATTGCCCCTTGAGGAAACACAATGTTGATGTACTCCTGAAGAGCAGCTAACTTCAGGTGTAACTGGGTTGTCTTGGTGGGGGTGAAGGAGTATTCTAGAGGCTGTCATTTGAACAGCCAATAATGGCCTTGCGCCACTGTAGACTGAACCCACCGAACTTGGTAGTGGGCATGCAAAACCTGGGCAAATTTAAGCAGCCTGGCTCCCCCCCGACTCCCCCCTGGGAGGGTCTGGTATCTAAAGGGCTTCTGGGTACCTGAGGGAGCCGCAGGGTCGCTAGCCCGCTGTGATCTAAGGAAGGTTGATTGAGTACCCCCTCAACCCCTTCTGGTGTCCTTGGCAGGGCGAAAACCTCAGAACTCCCAGTACCTGCTTGGTGCCCCTCTGATTGGTGGCGCCTGGATCTCCGATCTTGGGGAAGGCGGCCTGATTTTTCCTTCTGTAACCCTGCAGCTAGGAGTCTCCAGCTTTTGCCCAGACAGCACCTTCCCATCAAAACGCAGCCTGCAGCAGTTCTGCTTTGAGGATGGGCCAGCCGCCCAAGGGCTTGAGCCACAAAGCTTGTTTAGACTGTGACTGAACCAAGCATAGCTCTGGAAGACGATCGCATGATGTCTATAGCTGTCTCTCCCACAAACTCCGCCAAGAGTTCTATCTCTTCAAGGGCCTTGACGACTTGACACTTAGGCAGCTGGATTTAAATTGCATATTCCAGGTTATGTGTCTACACTCGCATAGCGGTTGCTATGGATGACCAAGCTACAGCTAGGTAGGACTTGCAAGTCTGCATCAATGTGTCTATCTAAGACATTATGAAAAGAGGAAGAGTCTTCCTTTGGCAGTGTCACATTCTTGGCCAGTCTAGAAACTGCCACATCCACCATCAGTGGGTTAGATAAAAAGGTACCAACTTCTCCGTGAGTGGATACAATTTCTGCGACCACTTAGTCGATGGCGATTTTCTTTCGCCTTTCCCCCATTACTGCCTTAATGAATGGTGGCACCATTGCAAACTCCAAGCCTGAACCTTCAGGATCCATAGCCGAAGAGGGGGCGGGATCTTCTGTCTGGAAGGTTGGCTGTAATACTGGGTCTGGGGAATCAGCCCGCCTAATCTGCTGGGCTGGCGTCACCCTTCAAGTGCCTGGTACCTCTCTAGTTAGAGGAGGTTTAATGGCTGGGTTTAGCCCAGGTGCAGGGTCCACACCATTCTTGGTTGTCTGAGACGACTGGAAGATTCTGCCAGGGAGTTTTGGACTACTCTCCTGAGCAAGATTGACCTCTGCGGACTCTCATACTCCTGGTCTACTGCCTGAAGCAGTTGCTGCAACTTAGCTTTCCTGGCATAGGGTCATCTCCATATGACCAACACTTGCCTTTTGGGCGCTGAACCTTTGGAGGAGAAGCTATGCACCCCTCGTACTGGGGTCTGCCAGGACTTGGAGGGGAGAGAGGGAGAGAGGGACAGAGAGACAGAGAGACAGAGAGACAGAGAGACAGAGAGACAGAGAGACAGAGAGACAGAGAGACAGAGAGAGAGAGAGATTTATAAAAAATTGACAGACCTGGAAAGAGTTCCATAGGAGAGAAGACGTCATGCAGTCCCAGCTGCTGGATCCGGACTCCAAAGCAGGCATGCCACAAGAGGGATATTGTCTCTGATTAGAGAACACCTCGGCCCCAGAAGACCACCAGAAGGGGCTACCCACCTTGTTGGTGCTTTTAGCGACCTAAGATGTGGGACCACGCTGGGAGAGGCTTGAACCCAGGCGTACCATAGTCGGCAGGTAAGAGCTTATCTTTATCCGAACGGTCTTGTAGGTGTTGATCTTTGAGGACAAAAAGGAGAAAATGGGGGAGGTAGCTCTCAGTCAGACTTTTATAGAGCTTAACAGGTCCTGTGGGTGGATATAGGGACAGAGCTATATCATATGTATGCTGCCATGTTGGTGTCAGGAAAGGACATTTTTGTTGTAGAGGGTGCCAAAAATCTTACTTGTATCTTAGTGCAGACTTCTGGAAAAATCAGTAAGTCAATCACACAAGGAGGAAATTACCTTTTCAGGGGCGTTCTGTACACATTCTGTGTACAGAACGCCTTCAGGTAGCCATATTGCATTGCATTTTACAGAAAATGACAAAGCTGCAGAGTAAAAAGGAAAGGTAATTTTTAATAACATTCAATTACAATATGACTTCAGTCACAATTTGCTATTTCTTTCCCCCCACAAAAGTGGAATTACCCTCCAAGGAATTATTCCTTGGAGACCCCATGAACGAGTGTCCCCGTTGAAAGATTTTCCATCTATTAGTGTTCTGATGTCAACCAAAAATGTGGATATCCCTTTACCTTTACTCTCTATGATAATGGTAAACAGGACAAATAGAGAGGGTGAATCTCCCGAACGGGGACACAAACAGCAATAAAAAAACTGGCAGATGCTCTAATCCCTCTCCACTATATCCAAAACTAAAAAAAAAAAAAAAAAAAAGGCTTTATAAATATATTGGCAGGTAGACAGAACATATTTTAAACTGCATGTGTAAGGCCTCATGCACACAGTTTGAGGCTATAATAATCGCATACAACTATTCACTGCTATGGCAGGCTGTGTGCACCACCAGTGGCTCCCCCAGCACAGAAAAAACTGGGATTTAATGATAGACCAGAACTTAAAAGAGATGTACAGGTTTTTTTTTTTTTTGATTCCTACTTACCTAGGTGGATGCAGCATCGGTCCAATGCTGCATCTGTCCACCAGCGCCTCTAAAGCCTCGTACACACAATGCGATTGTTGTATGACCGCATGTCCAACTTCTCCCACAATCGGCTGTCCATGATTTTGTCTAGCATACGGATGGTAGTCAAATTATCGTTCGACAAAGCCGAACATAGTGACGTGTTACAAGCGTATAAGGAGGAAGTTCAGGTGAATGTTAATTGTGAATTACGGACGCAGGTTTACATGACCGAACACTTCCTGGATTCCGAGCATGCGTGTTTGTACTTACAACTTTTGTCTGTCCAACTTCTGTACACACAAGCCGAAAATCGGACAACGCCTTGGTGGCAGACAAAAGTTTTCTAGTTTGCTCATACAACTTCTGTTGGACGATAATTCAAAATCGGCTGTCGAATCCAGTGTACCAACGGTCAGATTATTGTAGGACAGGCTGACGTATGACAGTTTTTGGCCGATGCGCTGAGAACTGAGCGATCGAACACCGCCGATCGCTTGGTTCTCACAAATCCCCTAGCAGAGAGCTGCTGACTGTCAGTCAGCAGCTCTCTGCTCTGCCCCCTCCTCGCCCACTGGAGCGCTGGGCTATGGAGGGGCGACCGACTCAGCCTCTCAGCGGCCTGCTGAGAAGCAGAGCCGGGTGCCATGGGCAAATCCCAACTCCGTGGTGGTGATGGCGCCTGAGCCTGGACTCCTCTCTCTAATGAAAACAGGTCACAGGAGTGCAACATGGTCTGCACTCCTGTGATCCATAGAAGTACAGCTTTAAACCTCAAAGTGCCCGTGTACATGGAGCCTAAGGGTACTTGCACACAGTGCTGATATTTGAACATATTGCATTTATTTTGAACATATGTGTGCATATTTGCGCATACACAAGTAAAATAAATTCTAGCTCTAATAATGGAATTTTAATGTAACCTCTTCAAATCAACATGTTATGCTGGTACGCATGTAAAGTACTGTCTGGCAACTCAGATTTCTTTTTTTTTTTTTTTCTTTTTTCTTATCTATATGCAGCACATATTTTGGTACCTGTGTGTACAAGAGGCCTTAGTATTCCTTTGAAGATCTTCTGTGTTTAAAAACACAAACAGATGCTTATTTTCTAATAAGCCAAAGCAACATGAATTATATGAGAATGCTTGTTCAATTAAGGACTGCATGTACTGTATGTAGTGGGATACTATATACACAAAGAAACTGTGTGATGCAATCAGAGTATAATCATTTAAAAAAAAAAAAAAATACCACTTACTTTTTGACTGGCTTCTCAACCATATTCGGACAGTGGAGTCAGAAGCAGCAGATGCCACAAGAAGGTCATCCCCAGATTCTACTGGCCTATAGACAGCATGAACAGCACACACAGCTTCGGTGTGACCTTCCAGTACATCCTTGTGTACACACTGCAGAGTAGACAAAAAAATTGTTCTGAAAGCATTATTCACAGCTCTCCAGATTTATTTACCGGTATTATTATTTTTTTTTTTAATAAGCAACCGAGGCCTTGGCAGTAAAGCATATGGCAAAAGCAAACCAACACCTCAAATATTGGCTTAAGGTCATTTTAAGGAGAGAGTTTAAATGTTTAATTGCGATATGATTGTCTATAGAATTCTGACTTGTCTTTTAGTGGCATACCACAGATTCTAAATTGTGGGAAATGTCATCAGTTTAAAAGCTAGCAAAAAAAACCATCTATTAATTTCTTATAGATTGTTCCCAGTTCAAGTATGTTCCTGTTACCAATGTAACCTAAAACGGATCTCCAGTCTTCCCTTTAGTCTTGCACTTGTATAGACTCCTATACTGAAATTTCTCACTCTGATTTCTCTGAGCTGCTCACAGTATGCATTCGAAGCCTCAGCAAGTCACATAGATCCTGCCTCACACCTCATGGCTGGAGGATGTCCATCATCTAACCCTTTTTACCCAGACTTAATGACAATGACCCCTTTCATTCACTGGATTTTAGTTTTTTCAAAGATGGAAGCTAAGCATTACAGGTGGGTGTCACGAAGGGTGGCCTGCATGCAAATACTGGCACTTCTGCAGACGGACATCCCAACCCACAAATTATCTTGATATTTGCGCAACTCTACCCAAAAGCCAGCCCACTGCTTGCATCTGGGATGAGGACTCCTGAGTGGAGTACGGAGGCAGGGTGCTGTGATATTTTTGACCTGTGTAATCAACAGGTCAGCAGTGCGTTCTAGACTAACTGTACTGCTCATGAACAGTGGAAGTACAGCACCGGTTAATTGTGCCTCAGCTGGGGACTGAAGCAACAAAAAAATATTTTAATAGAACTTTAAAGTGAAACTAAACAATATCCTTATTCTCCAAAAATCATTCATACACATCCACTACTTAAAGCAGTTGTCTACCCTCTATACACATTTTTACCTACAGGTAAGCCTATAAGGCTTACCTGCAGGTAAAATGAATATCTCCTAAACCTGTACGGTTTAGGAGATATTCCACTTGCGCAGCCACTGACTTCATGGCGTATGCACAGTAATGTCTCAGCGAAGGGCCGGCGCCGGACCTTGCCGGAAAGTCCGCCAGAACGATAGGGTCCCATGTGCATCTGCGGGAGTGACGTCTCATGGCTCCGGTCACTCTGCGCCGGAGCCACGAACCTGGAAGAATCCCCACAGGGAAGATGTCTGCTCCCTCCGCGGGCATCGGGCAGCCCTGCAGGAGCTTTGTTCTGAGGTAAATATTACATAATGAGCTAGTATGCAGTGCATATTAGCTCATTAAGCCTTTCCCTTGCAGGGTTTTTTTTTTTTTTTTGTTAGGGAAGACAACCGCTTTAATGGCCCTGGAATCTATATTTCATGAAACGGTTTACTACTTTTTTTGCCTCTTTGCAAAATCCTGATACTCTCCTTTCCCCCTCACTTACATTTGTTTGGACTGAGCAGTGCACGTTAGTTGCGCTTATGTGCATTGCTCTATGCATAGAACATCATAGTTCACCTCACAGCAAGCAAGAGGGTGAATACATTCCTACATACAATGGAACCATGGAGAACAAATTAAGCCACTGTCTAACAGTAAGTCAGATCACAGCAGGTACATTTTGAGTTAAGAATACATACATGAATAGATTTTTTTTTCCCTAAAGTGTCGCTTTAAATTTGATCTCCAGGAAAAAAAAAAAAACACACACACACACACACACACACACACACACACACACACACACACACACACACACACACACCATGAACACTAAACTCCAGCAATAATTTGTATTGCATACATGGCTGGTACAAAACAGTAGGAGAGGACAGGCAGGGACGTCACAATCTCAACCTGGTAGAATCAGAGAACACCTTGTATTCATTGAAAGAAATTTCAGGCATTCTATGCAGTAAATAGCAGCAGTGCTGAGTTAGTGACCCCCTGTGGTCAGTGTGCAGTGGGGTAGGCGCTCCCATAGAACATGAGAGAGTGTGGATATCCCTGTAGTAGTGCCAACCACTACAGGGCCTTCCAGCTTACCCAGCAGTCCATCAGGAATGATTAATGCGTACTTACAGTCCAGTTTAGCACAATGCAAAGTACAAAATTAAAATAATTCCTGGAGTTAAGCTTTATGTTTTGGATGAATTAAAAACAAAAAAATGATTTCATGTATTTATATACAGTTGGTTTCCCAGCTGTATGTAAATGTTTCCAATTTCTTACTAGCTTCCTATAATTCTCAGTACAGCAGGACTGGGAGTGAGATAGGGAAGGCCAGCTGTGCAGGCTATTCTGGCTCAATTGAAATCCATCTAAAGCTGGCAATAGATTATAAAATGTTCTTTTAGATTTACCTTCAACTATGTAGTATTAGTAAGGATCTGTCCAATTGCATATATGTTAAAAAGGTTTAGGTTTGACCTCAAATTTTATGGTTTTGGTAAATACAAAGGAAAATTGTACAAGGAAATTGAATACTGGTATGGGCAGCCCAACACAGAGCATTGAGACAAGGTCATTTTTTATTTCTCTACTTTTGACAAATCACAGGCAGGAGCAAGTTTTAGATGCAAGCGGTTTGGCCCAATAAGCAAGAAGTTTAGGATCCAGCTGAGGTGCCTTGCTAGGGTGTCCAGAGCCCATGACTGGCTAAACAGAATTACAAATGCTTGAAAATGCATGAGAGTTCACATATATGTATTTAATCAGTGTATTAGGCTGTATTTTCAAGTTCAAGTAGAACATTTTTTGTTTTTCATTTCAAATAGGGTAAGGGATGACTGACTTGATAATGATCTTATAATGAGCAATGACTGACCCTATTAAATGGAACATGGAAAGCATTGCTGAAACACATGTAACATGGCTAGACAACCCATAGGCAAGATGAAACATAGGTTACATGAATACATTTTGGATATACGGCGGCAAAGTGGCTCCGCTGCGCAAATCGC
>BLSH010132525.1:0-20375 GCA_018402905.1 Glandirana rugosa | reverse complement strand
TATATATATATATATATATATATATATATATATATATATATATATATATACAGCCTTTAGTGTAGTCTATATACAGCTCATTCAGCGTAGCCTTATATCTAGAGTCTGCAGACCTCATCCTGCTGCACAGAACGATCTGACTGGACTAGGTAGAGTCTGTTGCTTTATGGGAAAGATTATTCTTCTAAAATCATCATCAAGTTGTACAGGGAAAGGTTCCAGCTGTTGCTTTAAGGGAAAGATTATTCTTATAAAATCATCATCAAGTTGTACAGGGAAAGGTTCCAACTGTTGCTTTAAGGGAGAGATTACTGTTCTAAAATCATCTCCAAAGTGTGTGGGAAAAGTCTATTGCAGACGCATGGAGCCATATTACTGTTCTAAAATCATCTTCAAAGTGTGTGGGAAAAGCCTATTGCAGCCGCATAGAGCCATATTACTGTTCTAAAATCATCTTCAAAGTGTGTGGGGAAAGCCTATTGCAGTCGCATAGAGCCATATTACTGTTCTAAAATCATCTTCAAAGTGTGTAGGAAAAGCCTATTGCAGCCGCATAGAGCCATATTACTGTTCTAAAATCATCTTCAAAGTGTGTGGGAAAAGCCTATTGCAGCCGCATAGAGATATATTACTGTTCTAAAATCATCTTCAAAGTGTGTGGGAAAAACCTATAGGCTTTTCCCACACACTTTGAAGATGATTGAAGATGATTTTAGAACAATAATATGACTCTATGCGGATGCAATAGGCTTTTCCCACACACTTTGAAGATGATTTTAGAACAGTAATATGGCTCTATGCAGCTGCAATAGGCTTTTCCCACACACTTTGAAGATGATTTTAGAACAGTAATATGGCTCTATGCGGCTGCAATAGGCTTTAACCACACACTTTGAAGATTATTTTAGAACAGTAATATGGCTCTATGCGGTTGCAATAGGCTTTTCCTACACACTTTGAAGATGATTTTAGAACAGTAATATGGCTCTATGCAGCTGCAATAGGCTTTTCCCACACACTTTGAAGATGATTTTAGAACAGTAATATGGCTCTATGCGGCTGAAGTAGACTTTTTCCACAGACTTTGAAGATGATTTTAGAGCAGTAATATGGCTCTATGCGGCTGCAATAGGCTTTTCCCACACACTTTGAATATGATTTTAGAACAGTAATATGGCTCTATGCACCTGCAATAGGCTTTCCCCACACACTTTGAAGATGATTTTAGAACATTAATATGGCTCTATGCGGCTGCAATAGGCTTTTCCCACACACTTTGAAGATGATTTTAGAACAGTAATATGGCTCTATGCGGCTGCAATAGGCTTTTCCACTTTGAAGATGATTTTAGAACAGTAATATGGCTCTATGCGGCTGCAATAGGCTTTTCCCACACACTTTGAAGATGATTTTAGAACAATAATATGACTCTATGCGGATGCAATAGGCTTTTCCCACACACTTTGAAGATGATTTTAGAACAGTAATATGGCTCTATGCGGCTGCAATAGGCTTTAACCACACACTTTGAAGATTATTTTAGAACAGTAATATGGCTCTATGCGGTTGCAATAGGCTTTTCCTACATACTTTGAAGATGATTTTAGAACAGTAATATGGCTCTATGCGGCTGCAATAGGCTTTTCCCACACACTTTGAAGATAATTTTAGAACAGTAATATGGCTCTATGCGGCTGCAATAGGCTTTTCCCACACACTTTGAAGATGATTTTAGAACAGTAATATGGCTCTATGCGGCTGCAGTAGACTTTTCCCACATGCTTTGAAGATGATTTTAGAACAGTAATATGGCTCTATGCGGATGATATAGGCTTTTCCCACACACTTTGAAGATGATTTTAAAACAGTAATATGGCTCTATACGGCTGCACTAGGCTTTTCCCACACACTTTGAAGATGATTTTAGAACAGTAATATGGCTCTATGCGGCTGCAATAGGCTTTTCCCACACACTTTGAAGATAATTTTAGAACAGTAATATGGCTCTATGCGGCTGCAATAGGCTTTTCCCAAACACTTTGAAGATGATTTTAGAACAGTAATATGGCTCTATGCGGCTGCAGTAGACTTTTCCCACATGCTTTGAAGATGATTTTAGAACAGTAATATGTCTCTATGCGGCTGCAATAGGCTTTTCCCACACACTTTGAAGATGATTTTAGAACAGTAATATGGCTCTATGCAGCTTCAGTAGGCTTTTCCCACACACTTTGATGATGATTTTAGAACAGTAATATGGCTCTATGCGGATGCAATAGGCTTTTCCCACACACTTTGAAGATGATTTTAGAACAGTAATATGGCTCTATGTGGCTGCAATAGGCTTTTCCCACACACTTTGAAGATTATTTTAGAACAGAAATATGTGGCTGCAATAGGCTTTTCCCACACACTTTGAAGATGATTTTAGAACAGTAATATGGCTCTATGCGGATGATAAAGGCTTTTCCCACACACTTTGAAGATGATTTTAGAACAGTAATATGGCTCTATGCGGCTGCACTAGGCTTTTCCCACACACTTTGAAGATGATTTTAGAACAGTAATATGGCTCTATGCAGCTGCAATAGGCTTTTCCCACACACTTTGAAGATCATTTTAGAACAGTAATATGGTTCTATGCGGCTGCAATAGGCTTTTCCCACACACTTTGAAGATGATTTTAGAACAGTAATATGGCTCTATGCGGCTGCAGTAGACTTTTCCCACATGCTTTGAAGATGATTTTAGAACAGTAATATGTCTCTATGCAGCTGCAATAGGCTTTTCCCACACACTTTGAAGATGATTTTAGAACAGTAATATGGCTCTATGCGGATGATATAGGCTTTTCCCACACACTTTGAAGATGATTTTAGCACAGTAATATGGCTCTATGCGGCTGCACTAGGCTTTTCCCACACACTTTGAAGATGATTTTATAACAGTAATATGGCTCTATGCGGCTGCAATAGGCTTTTCCCACACACTTTGAAGATAATTTTAGAACAGTAATATGGCTCTATGCGGCTGCAATAAGCTTTTCCCACACACTTTGTAGATGATTTTAGAACAGTAATATGGCTCTATGCGGCTGCAATAGGCTTTTCCCACACACTTTGAAGATGATTTTAGAACAGTAATATGGCTCTATGTGGCTGCAGTAGACTTTTCCCACATGCTTTGAAGATGGTTTTAGAACAGTAATATGGCTCTATGCGGCTGCAATAGGCTTTTCCCACACACTTTGAAGATGATTTTAGAACAGTAATATGGCTCTAGGCGGCTGCAATAGGCTTTTCCCACACACTTTGAAGATGATTTTAGAACAGTAATATGGCTCTATGCGGCTGCAATAGGCTATTTTCCCACACACTTTGAAGATGATTTTAGAACAGTAATATGGCTCTATGCGGCTGCAATAGGGTTTTCCCACACACTTTGAAGATGATTTTAGAACAGTAATATGGCCCTATGCGCCTGCAATAGGCTTTTCCCACACACTTTGAAGATGATTTTAGAACAGTAATATGGCTCTATGCGGTTGCAATAGGCTTTTCCCACACACTTTGAAGATGATTTTAGAACAGTAATATGGCTCTATGTCCCTGCAATAGACTTTTCCCACACACTTTGAAGATGATTTTATAACAGTAATATGGCTCTATGCGGTTGCAATAGGCTTTTCCCACACACTTTGAAGATGATTTTAGAACAATAATCTTTCCCTTACAGCAACAGCTGGAGGCTTTACTTGTCCAACTTGGAGATGATTTTAGAATCTAAAATCATCTCCTAGTTCTATAGGGAGAGGTCCCTACTGTTGCTTAAAGGGACAGATTATTGTTTCTTGCACAAAATTAAAAAGTGCATCTACATTGCTGGTTTAAAAAAAAACAAAAAAATGTCAAAAAAAAAAAAAACTGTGTTGGCTACCTCCTCCTCCTCCTCCACCGCCTCTTTCACCGCCTCCTCAACCTCCAACTCCACATCCACCTCCATTTTTGATTTTTTTAATGTGATTTTAGCTTAAAAATTATTTAAAGTTATTTCCCTATCCCCATTTCTTTGTAGGGCATTTGTCCGACCCTTACCCCCATTTTCCTTCCTTTTGCAGACCTCTAGGACTTTCCAGGACTTTGTTACAGCCATTTTTGTGCCTAAAAGTTCGGGTCCCCATTGATTTCAATGGGGTTTGGGGTCCGGGTCAAAGTTCGGGTCAAGTCCGGACGCGAACCCCGGACTTTGTCCCGAAGTTCGGCCGAACCTGCCGAACCCGGACTTCCAGAGGTTCGATCAACTCTACTTATATCTAGAGTTGAGCGATCCCGGACTGTAAAGTTCGGGTCCTTACTGAACTTTTGGGGGTCCGGGGTCCGGACCCGAACCCGGACTTTTCAAAAGAAGTTTGGGTTTGGGTCTGGGGTTCTGGTATTTTATTCCACGTGTTGAAAAGCTGCCAAGGGCAGCCTATAAACAAGTATTTCACTGGTTTTCACTAGAAGCCATCACAGCCATGCCTACTAATGGCATGGCTGTGATTGGCCAGTGCACCATGTGACCCAGCCTCTATATGGGGCTGGAGTCACCGTGCTGCATGTCATATGCTCTCAGGATAGTTTAGGGAGATGATGCTGCTGGCTCTGTGAGGGACAGATTGCAGAACATCTCATCCTGCATTACAGAACGTTCTGATTGTGGAATAGGGAGAGATACTAGTACTGGTGCTTTGAGGGACAGATTGCAGACCTCATGCTGCTGCACAGAACGATCTGACTGGACTAGGTAGAGTCTGTTGCTTTAAGGGAAAGATTTATCTTCTAAAATCATCATCAAGTTGTACAGGGAAAGGTTCCAGCTGTTGCTTTAAGGGAAAGATTATTCTTCTAAAATCATCATCAAGTTGTACAGGGAAAGGTTCCAGCTGTTGCTTTAAGGGAAAGAGTACTGTTCTCAAATCATCTCCAAAGTGTGTGGGAAAAGCCTATTGCAGACGCATAGAGCCATATTACTGTTCTAAAATCATCTTCAAAGTGTGTGGGAAAAGCCTTCTGCAGCCGCATAGAGCCATATTACTGTTCTAAAATCATCTTCAAAGTGTGTGGGAAAAGCCTATTGCAGCCGAATAGAGCCATATTACTGTTCTAAAACCATCTTCAAAGTGTGTGGGAAAAGCCTATTGCAGAAGCATTGAGCCATATTACTGTTCTAAAATCATCTTAAAAGTGTGTGGGAAAAACCTATTGCAGCCGCATAGAGCCATATTACTGTTCTAAAATCATCTTCAAAGTGTTTAGGAAAAGCCTATTGCAGCCGCATAGAGCCATATTACTGTTCTAAAATCATCTTCAAAGTGTGTGGGAAAAGTCAATTGCAGCCGCATAGAGCCATATTATTGTTCTAAAATTTAGAACAATAATATGGCTCTCTATGCGGCTGGAAGAACAGTAATATGGCTCCATTCGGCTGCGGCTTTTCCCATACACTTTGGAGATGATTTTAGAATGGTAATATGGCTTTCTGCGCCTGCAATAGGCTTTTCCCACACACTTTGAAGATGATTTTAGAACAGTTATATGGCTCTATGCACCTGCAATAGGCTTTCCCCACACACTTTGAAGATGATTTTAGAACATTAATATGGCTCTATGCGGCTGCAATAGGCTTTTCCCACTCACTTTGAAGATGATTTTAGAACAGTAATATGGCTCTATGCGCCTGCAATAGTCTTTTCCCACACACTTTGAAGATGATTTTAGAACAGTAATATGGCTCTATGCGGATGCAATAGGCTTTTCCCACACACTTTGAAGATTATTTTAGAACAGTAATATGGCTCTATGCGGCTGCACTAGGCTTTTCCCACACACTTTGAAGATTATTTTAGAACAGTAATATGGCTCTATGCGGCTGCAATAGGCTTTTCCCACACACTTTGAAGATGATTTTAGAACAGTAATATGGCTCTATGCGGCTGCAATAGGCTTTTCCCACACACTTTGAAGATGATTTTAGAACAGTAATATGGCTCTATGTGGATGCAATAGGCTTTTCCCACACACTTTGAAGATGATTTTAGAACAGTAATATGGCCCTATGCGCCTGCAATAGGCTTTTCCCACACACTTTGAAGATGATTTTAGAACAGTAATATGGCTCTATGCGGATGCAATAGGCTTTTCCCACACACTTTGAATATGATTTTAGAACAGTAATATGGCTCTATGCGGCTGCCATAGGCTTTTCCCACACACTTTGAAGATTATTTTAGAACAGAAATATGGCTCTATGCGGTTGCAATAGGCTTTTCCCCACACACTTTGAAGATGATTTTAGAACAGTAATATGTCTGTATGCGGCTGCAGTAGACTTTTCCCACATGCTTTGAAGATGATTTTAGAACAGCAATATGGCTCTCTGCGGCTGCAATAGGCTTTTGCCACACACTTTGAAGATGATTTTAGAACAATGATATGGCTCTATGCGGTTGCAATAGTCTTTTCCCACACACTTTGAAGGTGATTTTAGAACAGTAATATGGCTCTATGCGGCTGCAGTAGACTTTTCCCACACACTTTGAAGATGATTTTAGAACAGTAATATGGCTATATGCGCCTGCAATAGGCTTTTCCCACACACTTTGAAGATGATTTTAGAACAGTAATATGGCTCTATGCGGATGCAATAGGCTTTTCGCACACACTTTGAAGATGATTTTAGAACAGTAATATGGCTCTATGCGCCTGCAATAGGCTTTTCCCACACACTTTGAAGATGATTTTAGAACAGTAATATGGCTCTATGCGGCTGCAATAGGCTTTTCCCACACACTTTGAAGATTATTTTAGAACAGTAATATGGCTCTATGCGGTTGCAATAGGCTTTTCCCCACACACTTTGAAGATGATTTTAGAACAGTAATATGTCTGTATGCGGCTGCAGTAGACTTTTCCCACATGCTTTGAAGATGATTTTAGAACAGCAATATGGCTCTCTGCGGCTGCAATAGGCTTTTCCCACACACTTTGAAGGTGATTTTAGAACAGTAATATGGCTCTATGCGGTTGCAATAGGTTTTTCCCACACACTTTGTAGATGATTTTAGAACAGTAATATGGCTCTAGGCGGCTGCAATAGGCTTTTCCCACACACTTTGAAGATGATTTTAGAACAATGATATGGCTCTATGCGGCTGCAATAGGCTTTTCCCACACACTTGGAAGATGATTTTAGAACAGTAATATGGCTCTATGCGGCTGCAATAGGGTTTTCCCACACACTTTGAAGATGATTTTAAAACAGTAATATGGCTCTATGCACCTGCAATAGGCTTTTCCCACACACTTTGAAGATGATTTTAGAACAGTAATATGCTCTATGCGGATGCAAAAGGCTTTTCCCACACACTTTGAATATGATTTTAGAACAGTAATATGGCTCTATGCGGCTGCAATAGGCTTTTCCCACACACTTTGTAGATGATTTTAGAACAGTAATATGGCTCTAGGCGGCTGCAATAGGCTTTTCCCACACACTTTGAAGATGATTTTAGAACAGTAATATGGCTCTATGCGGCTGCAATAGGCTTTTCCCACACACTTTGAAGATGATTTTAGAACAGTAATATGGCTCTATGCGGCTGCAATAGGGTTTTCCCACACACTTTGAAGATGATTTTAAAACAGTAATATGGCTCTATGTGGCTGCAATAGGCTTTTCCCACACACTTTGAAGGTGATTTTAGAACAGTAATATGGCTCTATGCGGCTGCAGTAGACTTTTCCCACACACTTTGAAGATAATTTTGGAACAGTAATATGGCTCTATGCGGTTGCAATAGGCTTTTCCCACACACTTTGAAGATGATTTTAGAACAGTAATATGGCTCTATGCGGATGCAATAGGCTTTTCCCACACACTTTGAAGATGATTTTAGAACAGTAATATGGCTCTATGCGGTTGCAATAGGCTTTTCCCACACACTTTGAAGATGATTTTAGAACAGTAATATGGCTCTATGCGGTTGCAATAGGTTTTTCCCACACACTTTGTAGATGATTTTAGAACAGTAATATGGCTCTAGGCGGCTGCAATAGGCTTTTCCCACACACTTTGAAGATGATTTTAGAACAATGATATGGCTCTATGCGGCTGCAATAGGCTTTTCCCACACACTTGGAAGATGATTTTAGAACAGTAATATGGCTCTATGCACCTGCAATAGGCTTTTCCCACACACTTTGAAGATGATTTTAGAACAGTAATATGCTCTATGCGGATGCAATAGGCTTTTCCCACACACTTTGAATATGATTTTAGAACAGTAATATGGCTCTATGCGGCTGCAATAGGCTTTTCCCACACACTTTGTAGATGATTTTAGAACAGTAATATGGCTCTATGCGGCTGCAATAGGCTTTTCCCACACACTTTGAAGATGATTTTAGAACAGTAATATGGCTCTATGCGGCTGCAATAGGGTTTTCCCACACACTTTGAAGATGATTTTAGAACACTTATATGGCTCTATGCGCCTGCAATAGGCTTTCTCCACACACTTTGAAGATGATTTTAGAACAGTAATATGGCTCTATGCGGCTGCAGTAGACTTTTCCCACACACTTTGAAGATGATTTTAGAACAGTAATATGGCTCTATGCGGCTGCAATAGGCTTTTCCCACACACTTTGAAGATGATTTTAGCACAGTAATATGGCTCTATGCGGCTGCACTAGGCTTTTCCCACACACTTTGAAGATGATTTTATAACAGTAATATGGCTCTATGCGGCTGCAATTGGCTTTTCCCACACACTTTGAAGATAATTTTAGAACAGTAATATGGCTCTATGCGGCTGCAATAAGCTTTTCCCACACACTTTGTAGATGATTTTAGAACAGTAATATGGCTCTAGGCGGCTGCAATAGGCTTTTCCCACACACTTTGAAGATGATTTTAGAACAGTAATATGGCTCTAGGCGGCTGCAATAGGCTTTTCCCACACACTTTGAAGATGATTTTAGAAAAGTAATATGGCTCTATGCGGCTGCAATAGGCTTTTCCCACACACTTTGAAGATGATTTTAGAACAGTAATATGGCTCTATGCGGCTGCAATAGGCTATTTTCCCACACACTTTGAAGATGATTTTAGAACAGTAATATGGCTCTATGCGGCTGCAATAGGGTTTTCCCACACACTTTGAAGATGATTTTAGAACAGTAATATGGCCCTATGCGCCTGCAATAGGCTTTTCCCACACACTTTGAAGATGATTTTAGAACAGTAATATGGCTCTATGCGGTTGCAATAGGCTTTTCCTACATACTTTGAAGATGATTTTAGAACAGTAATATGGCTCTATGCGGCTGCAATAGGCTTTTCCCACACACTTTGAAGATGATTTTAGAACACTTATATGGCTCTATGCGCCTGCAATAGGCTTTCTCCACACACTTTGAAGATGATTTTAGAACATTAATATGGCTCTATGAGGCTGCAATAGGCTTTTCCCACACACTTTGAAGATGATTTTAGAACAGTAATATGGCTCTATGCGCCTGCAATAGGCTTTTCCCACACACTTTGAAGATGATTTTAGAACAGTAATATGGCTCTATGCGGTTGCAATAGGCTTTTCCCACACACTTTGAAGGTGATTTTAGAACAGTAATATGGCTCTATGCGGCTGCAGTAGACTTTTCCCACACACTTTGAAGATGATTTTAGAACAGTAATATGGCTCTATGCGGATGCAATCGTTTTTTCTCACACACTTTGAAGATGATTTTAGAACAGTAATATGGCTCTATGCGGCTAGAATAGGCTTTTCCCACACACTTTGAAGATGATTTTAGAACAGTAATATGGCTCTATGCGGCTGCAATAGGCTTTTCCCACACGCTTTGAAGATGATTTTAGAACAATAATATGGCTCTATGCGGCTGCAGTAGACTTTTCCCACATACTTTGAAGATGATTTTAGAACAGTAATATGGCTCCATGCGGCTGCAATAGGCTTTTCCCACACACTTTGAAGATGATTTTAGAACAGTTATACGGCTCTATGCACCTGCAATAGGCTTTCCCCACACACTTTGAAGATGATTTTAGAACATTAATATGGCTCTATGCGGCTGCAATAGGCTTTTCCCACTCACTTTGAAGATGATTTTAGAACAGTAATATGGCTCTATGCGCCTGCAATAGGCTTTTCCCACACACTTTGAAGATGATTTTAGAACAGTAATATGGCTCTATGCGGATGCAATAGGCTTTTTCCACACACTTTGAAGATGATTTTAAAACAGTAATATGGCTCTATGCGGCTGCACTAGGCTTTTCCCACACACTTTGAAGATGATTTTAGAACAGTAATATGGCTCTATGCGGCTGCAATAGGCTTTTCCCACACACTTTGAAGGTGATTTTAGAACAGTAATATGGCTCTATGCGGCTGCAGTAGACTTTTCCCACACACTTTGAAGATGATTTTAGAACAGTAATATGGCTCTATGCGGTTGCAATAGGCTTTTCCCACACACTTTGAAGATGATTTTAGAACAGTAATATGGCTCTATGCGGTTGCAGTAGACTTTTCCCACTTACTTTGAAGATGATTTTAGAACAGTAATATGGCTCTATGCGGCTGCAATAGGCTTTTCCCACACACTTTGAAGATGATTTTAGAACAGTAATATGCTCTATGCGGTTGATATAGGCTTTTCCCACACACTTTGAAGATGATTTTAGAACAGTAATATGGCTCTATGCGGCTGCAATAGGCTTTTTCCACACACTTTGAAGATGATTTTAGAACAGTAATATGGCTCTATGCGGCTGCAATAGGCTTTTCCCACATGCTTTGAAGATGATTTTAGAACAGTAATATGGCTCTATGCGGCTGCAATAGGCTTTTCCCACACACTTTGAAGATGATTTTAGAACAGTAATATGGCTCGATGCGGATGCAATAGGCTTTTCCCACACACTTGGAAGATGATTTTAGAACAGTAATATGGCTCTATGCGGCTGCAATAGGCTTTTCCCACACACTTTGAAGATGATTTTAGAACAGTAATATGGCTCTATGCGGTTGCAATAGGCTTTTCCCACACACTTTGAAGATGATTTTAGAACAGTAATATGGCTCTATGCGGTTGCAGTAGACTTTTCCCACACACTTTGAAGATGATTTTAGAACAGTAATATGGCACTATGCGGCTGCAATAGGCTTTTCCCACACACTTTGAAGATGATTTTAGAACAGTTATATGGCTCTATGAGGCTGCAATAGACTTTTCCCACACACTTTGGAGATGATTTTAAAACAATAATCTTTCCCTTAAAGCAACAGCTGGAGGCTTTCCTTGTCCAACTTGGAGATGATTTTAGAATCTAAAATCATCTCCTAGTTCTATAGGGAGAGGTTCCTACTGATGCTTAAAGGGACAGATTATTGTTTCTTGCACAAAATTAAAAAGTGCATCTACATTGCTGGTTTAAAAAAAAACAAAAAAATTTCAAAAATAAAAAAAACTGTGTTGGCTACCTCCTCCTCCTCCACCGCAACTTTCACCGCCTCCTCAATCTCCAACTCCACATCCACCTCCATTTTTGATTTTTTTTATGTGATTTTAGATTAAAAATTATTTTAAGTGATTTCCCTATCCCCATTTCTTTGTTGGGCATTTGTCCGACCCTTACCCCCATTTTCCTTCCTTTTGCAGACCTCTAGGACTTTCCAGGACTTTGTTACAGCCATTTTTGTGCCTAAAAGTATGGGTCCCCATTGATTTCAATGGGGTTCGGGGTCCGGGTCAAAGTTCGGGTCAAGTCCGGACGCGAACCCGGACTTTGTCCCGAAGTTCGGCCGAACCTGCCGAACCCAGACTTCCAGAGGTTCGATCAACTCTACTTATATCTAGAGTTGAGCGAACCCGGACTGTAAAGTTTGGGTCCTTACTGAACTTTTGGGTGTCCGGGACCTGGACCCGAACCCGGACTTTTCAAAAGAAGTTTGGGTTTGGGTCCGGGGTTCTGGTATTTTATTCCACGTGTTGAAAAGCTGCCAAGGGCAGCCAATCAGCAAGTATTTCACTGGTTTTCACTAGAAGCCATCACAGCCATGCCTACTAATGGCATGGCTGTGATTGGCCAGTGCACCATGTGACCCAGCCTCTATATGGGGCTGGAGTCACCGTGCTGCATGTCATATGCTCTCAGGATAGTTTAGGGAGATGATGCTGCTGGCTCTGTGAGGGACAGATTGCAGAACATCTCATCCTGCATTATTGAACGATCTGATTGTGGAATAGGGAGAGATACTAGTACTGGTGCTTTGAGGGACAGATTGCAGACCTCATTCTGCTGCACAGAACGATCTGACTGGACTAGGTAGAGTCTGTTGCTTTAAGGGAAAGATTATTCTTCTAAAATCATCATCAAGTTGTACAGGGAAAGGTTCCAGCTGTTGCTTTAAGGGAAAGATTATTCTTCTAAAATCATCATCAAGTTGTACAGGGAAAGGTTCCAGCTGTTGCTTTAAGGGAAAGATTACTGTTTTAAAATCATCTCCAAAGTGTGTGGGAAAAGCCTATTGCAGACGCATAGAGCCATATTACTGTTCTAAAATCATCTTCAAAGTGTGTGGGAAAAGCCTATTGCAGCCGCATAGAGCCATATTACTGTTCTAAAATCATCTTCAAAGTGTGTGGGAAAAGTCTATTGCAGCCGCATAGAGCCATATTATTGTTCTAAAATTTAGAACAATAATATGGCTCTCTATGCGGCTGGAAGAACAGTAATATGGCTCCATTTGGCTGTAAGAAGAGTAATATGACTCTATGCGGCTGGAATAACAGTAATATGGCTCTATGCGGGTGTGGCTTTTCCCATACACTTTGGAGATGATTTTAGAACGGTAATATGGCTCTGTGCGCCTGCAATAGGCTTTTCCCACACACTTTAAAGATGATTTTAGAACAGTAATATGGCTCTATGCGGCTGCAATAGGCTTTTCCCACACACTCTGAAGATGATTTTAGAATAGTAATATGGCTCTATGCGCCTGCAATAGGCTTTCCCCACACACTTTGAAGATGATTTTAGAACATTAATATGGCTCTATGTGGCTGAAATAGGCTTTTCCCACACACTTTGAAGATGATTTTAGAACAGTAATATGGCTCTATGCGGCTGCAATAGGCTTTTCCCACACACTTTGAAGATGATTTTAGAACAGTAATATGGCTCTATGCGGATGCAATAGTTTTTTCTCACACACTTTGAAGATGATTTTAGAACAGTAATATGGCTCTATGCAGCTGCAATAGGCTTTTCCCACACACTTTGAAGATGATTTTAGAACAGTAATATAGCTCTATGCGGATGCAATAGTTTTTTCTCACACACTTTGAAGATGATTTTAGAACAGTAATATGGCTCTATGCAGCTGCAATAGGCTTTTCCCACACACTTTGAAGATTATTTTAGAACAGTAGTATGGCTCAATGCGGTTGCAATAGGCTTTTCCCACACACTTTGAAGATGATTTTAGAACAGTAATATGGCTCTATGCGGCTGCAGTAGACTTTTCCCACATGCTTTGAAGATGATTTTAGAACAGTAATATGGCTCTATGCGGCAGCAATAGGCTTTTCCCACACACTTTGAAGATGATTTTAGAACAGTAATATGGCTCTATGCGGCTGCAATAGGCTTTTCCCACACACTTTGAAGATGATTTTAGAACAGTAATATGGCTCTATGCGGTTGCAATAGGCTTTTCCCACGCACTTTGAAGATGATTTTAGAACAGTAATATGGCTCTATGAGGTTGCAGTAGACTTTTCCCACTTACTTTGAAGATGATTTTAGAACAGTAATATGGCTCTATGCGGCTGCAATAGGCTTTTCCCACACACTTTGAAGATGATTTTAGAACAGTAATATGGCTCTATGCGGCTGCAATATGCTTTTCCCACACATTTTGAAGATGATTTTAGAACAGTAATATGGCTCTATGCGGTTGCCATAGTCTTTTCCCACATACTTTGAAGATGATTTTAGGACAGTTATATGGCTCTATGAGGCTGCAATAGACTTTTCCCACACACTTTGGAGATGATTTTAGAACAATAATCTTTCCCTTAAAGCAACAGCTGGAGGCTTTCCTTGTCCAACTTGGAGATGATTTTAGAATCTAAAATCATCTCCTAGTTCTATAGGGAGAGATTCCTACTGTTGCTTAAAGGGACAGATTATTGTTTCTTGCACAAAATTAAAAAGTGCATCTACATTGCTGGTTTAAAAAAAAAACATAAAAATTTCAAAAATAAAAAAAACTGTGTTGGCTACCTCCTCCTCCTCCACCGCCACTTTCACCGCCTCCTCAACCTCCAACTCCACATCCACCTCCATTTTTGATTTTTTTTATGTGATTTTACATTAAAAATTATTTTAAGTTATTTCCCTATCCCCATTTCTTTGTAGGGCATTTGTCCGACCCTTAACCCCATTTTCTTTCCTTTTGCAGACCTCTTGGACTTTCCAGGACTTTGTTACAGTCATTTTTGTGCCTAAAAGTTTGGGTTCCCATTGATTTCAATGGGGTTCGGGGTCCTGGGCAAAAGTTCGGGTCAAGTCCGGACGCGAACCCGGACTTTGTCCCGAAGTTTGGCCAAACCTGCCGAACCCAGACTTCCAGAGGTTCGATCAACTCTACTTATATCTAGAGTTGAGCGAACCCGGATTGTAAAGTTTGGGTCCTTACTGAACTTTTGGGTGTCCGGGACCCGGCCCCGAACCCGGACTTTTCAAAAGAAGTTTGGGTTTGGGTCCAGGGTTCTGGTATTTTATTCCACGTGTTGAAAAGCTGCCAAGGGCAGCCAATCAGCAAGTATTTCACTGGTTTTCACTAGAAGCCATCACAGCCATGCCTACTAATGGCATGGCTGTGATTGGCCAGTGCACCATGTGACTCAGCCTC
This sequence comes from Glandirana rugosa, assembly GCA_018402905.1. NCBI lineage: Eukaryota > Metazoa > Chordata > Amphibia > Anura > Ranidae > Glandirana > Glandirana rugosa. Next base: position 5,386 of record BLSH010132525.1, on the reverse strand, counting down.
TATATGGGGCTGGAGTCACCGTGCTGCATGTCATATGCTCTCAGGATAGTTTAGGGAGATGATGCTGCTGGCTCTGTGAGGGACAGATTGCAGAATATCTCATCCTGCAGTACTGAACGATCTGATTGTGGAATAGGGAGAGATACTAGTACTGGTGCTTTGAGGGACAGATTGCAGACCTCATTCTGCTGCAAAGAACGATCTGACTGGACTAGGTAGAGTCTGTTGCTTTAAGGGAAAGATTATTCTTCTAAAATCATCATCAAGTTGTACAGGGAAAGGTTCCAGCTGTTGCTCATCTCCAAGTTGTACAGGGAAAGGTTCCAGCTGTTGCTTTAAGGGAAAGATTATTCTTCTAAAATCATCATCAAGTTGTACAGGGAAAGGTTCCAGCTGTTGCTTTAAGGGAAAGACTACTGTTCTAAAATCATCTCCAAAGTGTGTGGGAAAAGCCTATTGCAGACGCATAGAGCCATATTACTGTTCTAAAATCATCTTCAAAGTGTGTGGTAAAAACCTATTGCAGCCGCATAGAGCCATATTACTGTTCTAAAATCATCTTCAAAGTGTGTGGGAAAAACCTATTGCAGCCGCATAGAGCCATATTACTGTTCTAAAATCATCTTCAAAGTGTGTAGGAAAAGCCTATTGCAGCCGCATAGAGCCATATTACTGTTCTAAAATCATCTTCAAAGTGTGTGGGAAAAGTCTATTGCAGCCGCATTGAGCCATATTATTGTTCTAAAATTTAGAACAATAATATGGCTCTCTATGCGGCTGGAAGAACAGTAATATGGCTCTATTCGGCTGTAAGAACAGTAATATGACTCTATGCGGCTGGAATAACTGTAATATGGCTCTATGCGGGTGCGGCTTTTCCCATACACTTTGGAGATGATTTTAGAACGGTAATATGGCTCTATGCGCCTGCAATAGGCTTTTCCCACACACTTTGAAGATGATTTTAGAACAGTAATATGGCTCTATGCGCCTGCAATAGGCTTTCCCCACACACTTTGAAGATGATTTTAGAACATTAATATGGCTCTATGCGGCTGCAATAGGCTTTTCCCAAACACTTTGAAGATGATTTTAGAACAGTAATATGGCTCTATGCGGCTGCAATAGGCTTTTCCCACACACTTTGAAGATGATTTTAGAACAGTAGTATGGCTCTATGCGGTTGCAATAGGCTTTTCCCACACACTTTGAAGATGATTTTACAACAGTAATATGGCTCTATGCGGCTGCAGTAGACTTTTCCCACATGCTTTGAAGATGATTTTAGAACAGTAATATGGCTCTATGCGGCTGCAATAGGCTTTTCCCACACACTTTGAAGATGATTTTAGAACAGTAATATAGCTCTATGCGGATGCAATAGTTTTTTCTCACACACTTTGAAGATGATTTTAGAACAGTAATATGGCTCTATGCAGCTGCAATAGGCTTTTCCCACACACTTTGAAGATTATTTTAGAACAGTAGTATGGCTCAATGCGGTTGCAATAGGCTTTTCCCACACACTTTGAAGATGATTTTAGAACAGTAATATGGCTCTATGCGGCTGCAGTAGACTTTTCCCACATGCTTTGAAGATGATTTTAGAACAGTAATATGGCTCTATGCGGCAGCAATAGGCTTTTCCCACACACTTTGAAGATGATTTTAGAACAGTAATATGGCTCTATGCGGCTGCAATAGGCTTTTCCCACACACTTTGAAGATGATTTTAGAACAGTAATATGGCTCTATGCGGATGCAATAGGCTTTTCCCACACACTTTGAAGATGATTTTAGAACAGTAATATGGCTCTATGTGCCTGCAATATACTTTCCCCACACACTTTGGAGATGATTTTAGAACAATAATCTTTCCCTTAAAGCAACAGCTGGAGGCTTTCCTTGTCCAACTTGGAGATGATTTTAGAATCTAAAATCATCTCCTAGTTCTATAGGGAGAGGTTCCTACTGTTGCTTAAAGGGACAGATTATTGTTTCTTGCACAAAATTAAAAAGTGCATCTAAATTGCTGGTTAAAAAAAAACAAAAAAATTTCAAAAATAAAAAAAACTGTGTTGGCTACCTCCTCCTCCACCGCCACTTTCACCACCTCCTCAACCTCCAACTCCACATCCACCTCCATTTTTGATTTTTTAAATGTGATTTTAGCTTAAAAATTATTTTAAGTTATTTCCTTATCCCCATTTCTTTGTAGGGCATTTGTCCGACCCTTACCCCCATTTTACTTCCTTTTGCAGACCTCTAGGACTTTGTTACAGCCATCTTTGTGGCTAAAAGTTCGGGTCCCCATTGATTTCAATGGGGTTCGGGGTCCTTGTCAAAGTTCGGGCCAAGTCCGGTCCTGAACCCGGACTTTGTCCCGAAGTTCGGCCGAACCTGCCGAACCCGGACTTCCAGAGGTTCGATCAACTCTACTGCCCACCAATACGTTGATCCCAATATACGGGACTAGGTAGTTGCCTTAGGCAAAGGGAAGGGGGTACCAGGGGGAGGTTGGTCGACAGCCGCCTGGACATCCTCCAAATTAGTTGGTATACCCTAGGGTATAGGTAAGATTGTAAATGAATGGTGTAATGGAAATGTGGAAGGCATGTTGGGGGAAGGGGGAGGGTCCTTCTTTTTTTTTCTTTTTTTTTGTTTTCCATTCCGGTCTTTGGGAGGAAGGAGAGAAGGGAGAGTACAAGACAACCATGGGGGACTATACAGGACTGGTATATATGCTAAAAGTAAAAAATGGTCATGAGTGTATTAATGAAGGTGGTATCCTATAATGTGAGAGGTTTGGGGTCACAGCATAAAAGGGGGCGACTCTGGCGTGAACTGTGACGCCTCGCAGCGGAGGTGATATTTTTACAGGAGACGCACTTCATGACAAAGTCCATCCCCCGCTTGCCTCTGCAGATGTATGACAAGTGGTTTCATGTGGTATCTCCTATCTCAAGGGCCAAAGGGGTGACAATAGCGTTCAGCAGGTCACGCCCCTTTTCTTTTTTTAAAGGGGTCTATACAGGGCCAGCACTATACGTTTGCATCTATATATGCCCCAAACTCCCAAGCTGCAAATTTTTTATCTAAGACACTCAAGAGACTGCAGGAGTTCAGGACAGGGTGCTTGGTACTAGGAGGGGATTTTAATATAACACTGGATTCGAGTTTAGACACCTCATCAGGGAAGTCCCCGCTATCCTTTAAAGCGATTAAGCATGTGAAACAATGTTTGAGTTTCCTACATTTAGTGGACTGTTGGAGGGTGTTACATGAAAAAGAAAAAGATTATAGCCATTACTCTAAAACACATAACACCTACTCACGTTTGGATCTATTGTTGGTGGATCAGTACTATTTGAGGAATGTTTTCTCATCTACTATTGAATAGAGTTGATCGAACCCGTGGATGTTCAGGTTCGGTGGGTTCAGCCGAACTTCGGAAAAAAGTCCAGGTTCAGTACAGAACTTGACCCGAACTTTACCCCGAAACCCGAACCCCATTTAATTCAATGGGGACCCAAACTTTTCAGCACAAAAATGACTGTAAAAGAGTCCTGGAAAGTGCTAGAGGGCTGCAAAATGATTTTAGAACAATAATCTGTCCCTTACAGTAACAGCAGGAACCTGACACTATAGAACTAGGAGATGATTTTAGAACAATAATCTGTCCCTCTAAGCAGTAGACTCTACCTAGTCCAGTCAGATCTTTCTGTAATGCAGGATGAGATCTGCAATCTGTCCCTCAAAGCAGTAGTAGTAGTAATCTCTACCTATCTATCTATCTGCAATCTGTCCCTCACAGCACCGGCAGTATCCTCTCCCTACACTACCCAAAGAGCATGTGACATGCAGCACTGTGACTCCAGCCTCATATAGAGGCTGGGTCACATGATGCACTGGCCAATCACAGCCATGCCATTAGTAGGCATGGCTGTGATGGCTTCTAGGGAAAACCAGTGAAACGCTTGTTGATTGGCTTCCCTGCAGCTATTCAACATGCGTGATCAAATACCTGAACCCAGAACTCGAACCCAAACTTTTTTCAAATGTTCGGGTTTGGGTCCGGGTCACGGACACCCCAAAGTTCGGTACAAACCCGAACTTTATAGTTCGGGTTCGCTCAACTCTACTATTGAATCCATCACAATATCTGATCACGCCCCGATCACGCTATCAATGCATCCTCTTCACGATGAAATGCATCCTCTTCACGCTGCACAATGGGAGAGGACGTGGAGACTAAACAAAGCTTTGCTGGATAATGAATATGTGGTGGAGGCTGTGTCACAAAGGTTGGCAGCATACTTTGAGATAAATACAAAGGAGGAGGTGTCTAGACAGGTAATTTGGGAAGCCCATAAGGTGGTAATTAGGGGGGAACTGATAGCGTATGGCTCACGTATTAAAAAAGAGAAACAGAGGGAAATTGAGGAGTTACTGGAGAAAATACATGATCTAGAGATGAGACATAAGGTACAAGCTAGTATAGGGGAAGCCCAGCAATTGGAAGCGCTAAGAGATGAGCTATCTAGGTGCTTAGATCGAAAAAACAGGGAAAGAGGTAGGTACCTTGCACATAGTTTTTATGAACAGGAAAATAAGTGTGGTCAGTTATTAGCCAGACAATTAAAAAAACAACAAGACTCCCGTCATGTTCATAAACTACTGAGTAATAATGAGGAGATAGTAGATACCAAGTCAATAGCAGCAGAATTCCATCACTTTTATGCAGGCCTGTATAATATTCCAACTTCTGGTGAGAAGGAAAAGGGGAAGAGGATAGAGATGATTCAAGAATTTCTTAAAGAGAGCCATCTGCCGAGTCTATCGGATGATGTTAGAGAGGGATTAAAGTAGCCCATTACCATAGAAGAACTAAGCAAAATAATCTTTGCAACCCCAATGGGAAAAAGTCCGGGGCCAGATGACCTAACGAACGCATATTATAAAAAATTTATGTCACTCCTGGTAAGGCCCTTGTGTGACCATTTTAATTATATTACAATGTCCAACCCATTACCCTCAGAGGCATTGTTGACCTATGTGACGGTTCTTCCAAAACAAGGGAAAGGCCCGCAGTATTGCGCCAACTATAGGCCCATCTCTCTTCTTAACTCCGACACCAAATTATTGGCTAAGGTACTAGCCCTTTGATTGCAAGATCATATAGTAAGGCTAATCCACCCTGATCAAACGGGCTTCATGAAGGGTCGTGAGGCCCAGGATAATACAGTGAGAGCACTCAATGTCCCCCACTGGTCTGAAGTTGGACCAGAGAGGAATTCGAGGGTGATACTATCTATGGATGCCGAAAAGGCATTTGACAGGGTGGATTGGTCTTTTATAGGCGAGTTGCTGAGGGAGGTGGGCCTGG
>BLSH010132524.1:0-12089 GCA_018402905.1 Glandirana rugosa | reverse complement strand
ACTTTACAGGTACATTTTAGAACATAGCTAGAGATTGAGAATGTGTAAAAATACCAACTTTGCAGGCTAGTTCTCACAGAAACCCAGATGCTAACAAACATATGCCAGTTGGGGTTGACCCTTTATCCAGTGTGTAGTCAACATGACAAACACTGTTTGCTTGCCCACTAACACTAACCTCTTTTCTCAAATGTGTGCCAATTTTGAAGAGAGTGGAGAGGGAGTGGAACACCTGGCAGGTGTTTGCTTTTGTCTGTGCCACCTGTATATATGTTAAATGAACAAGAACCTCAGCTAAGTATCTAAATGTGTTTTTGTATTTTCAGGGGATCCGTCTGTTTAGGCAGCCATGGCATGTACCCTGGGAATCTTTTTGGGATGACTGTCTGGCGTCACAGGTGTGTTTTGAAATCTTATCTTACATTTTTGTATTGGCTAAAAAAAGTAAAATCTTGAACTTCCCAGCTCACTGCAGTGATTAGCAACAGAGCAGGCATGATCTTTCTTTTCATGGGTGATGATGCTGGAGTTCCTGGGCCCTACCCCAGTCAAGTGCACACAGAGCACACAGCTTGTTTTGGAGGGCACCCAAGCCTTGCTGATGAGCCACCTCTGTGCATGGCTGGCAACATAGACACTCCTAGCTCTGCCCTCCACCCCATACATTTTTAGCCAATAGCAGTTACTGCTGCCTCTGCTAATCTGAAGAATGAGTACACCTACAGCCAAGGCTCTTGTGCCCATTAGTGCATAGTGATGGAGCTCAGGTAAGTATTTGAGTGGCTGTGGGGGCTGCTGGCTAGAGAATATTTGTTACATTCATACATAGAAGCCATGAAGGTACAAACACTTTTGCCTTTGTAAAGAATGTTCTAGGGCAATCATTGCTAGCATCAGTCCTGATCTGGAAAAAACTGTAACATAAATTCAAGCTAGGCTGCACTGAGAATTGATTGTCATGATGAAATGTCAATTATCCATTGTTCACATTTTACAGAAGTGGTACTGCTTTCGGTTCAAGGTGGTAGAAAGGCACCTTAATATCCTGCACTCATCTTCATTTGTGGAAAGTGGATCATTTGTGATACAAGGCAAAAACTGGCATCTATGACCTGCATAAATAGCCTGGCACATCAGATGTGGCTTGGAAGCTGCCCAGCAACCTGGCCATGCCTTTCCTGTATGCAGCTGGTGGGGCTGCATAACTGCTTCTTGTTTGGGCAAGAACCTGTACCAGATATCAGAGTCCTGCATGTTTCCCAAATCTGTACATTTTGCAAAAAGCCGTGGCTGGCTACATTGCTCCATGAGTGGCTTGAATAAATAAAAATGTTTTCAAATAACCATGTATGTGACCTCTTTGTTCAAATTCCTAGACGTAAGCTGCGAATGCATCATGCAATCAGATTGCTGAATGTCTTTGTTTTTAGATGTACATTTAGCAAACACTGTAAGATGAAGACCAGGCAAATATTATTACTTGGATTTTGTATGTTTAATTCTGCTCAGCTGGGTAGTGTAGTGGTTAGCTCATCAACCTTCCACAGTTGGTTCCATGGGTTTGATTCCCAGGTGTCACCTGCTTCAAATTTACATTGTGGCCTCATACACACAGACGTTTTTAGATGCCGGCGTTTTCTGCATCTCTCCATGTTAGTCAATGGCCCCATAAAAACGTCTGCGTTTTTGAGCTGTGGATGGCGTCGGTGTTAGTGAGCTGAAAGTAGAACCCACGGCCATCGCGTTCTGAGGCTGTAACGTTTTGGCATTTTTTGACAGACGCCGCAAAACGCCAACTAATATTGTACCGGCGTTTTTCGGCGTTTTTTGACGCCGACGTTTTTAGGTTTAAAAATAGCAGGGGGATGATTTTTTTTTTAAAAACGCCTATTGACGCCGATGCTCACTAACGCCGAAAAACACAGATTTTTTTTCCTTGACGTCGGGCCCGACGTACACACGGGCGTTTTGTAATGCCACGTTTGTGGGCGTTTTTTGCTGCTCTCCATGTTATTTAATGGCCCTCTAAAACGTTGATGTTTTTGAGCAGTAGAGGGCGTCGGCGTTAGTGAGCTGTAGCTAGAACACGGGACCAGTGCGTTCTGAAGCTGCAGCGTCATGGCATTTTTGACGCCGAGCTGGAAAAACGCTCAATAGCGTTGCTTAACGTTGTATACACAGCATTAAGCCTAGTCAGGCATTCTATTCATAATCAATGGTTCCCTATGGGAACCATTGATTTGAATAGAAGCCGCACCAGAAGTCGGATCACGGTCATCCGACTTGCGGCGCGACTTGTGAGCTAGGTGTCTTAAAGGGTCCCCCAAGAGCATACCAGGCTCTTCGATCTGGCATGGATTTTAAGAGGAGCACCCACGCCCAAAAAAACGACGTAGGGTCCCCCCAAAATCCATACCAGACTCTTATCCGAGCACGCAGCCTGGCAGGCCAGGAAAGGAGGTGGGAATGAGCAAACATCCCCCCTCCTGGACCGTACCAGGCCGCATGCCCTCAACATGGGGAGTATGGGTGCTTTGGGGCAGGGGGGGCTCTGCGCCCCCCACCCCAAAGCACCTAGTCCCCATGTTGATGGGGTCAAGAGCCTCTTCCCGACAACCCTGGCCATTGGTTGTCGGGGTCTGTGGGTGGGGGCTTATCGGAATCTGGAAGCCCCCTTTAACAAGGGGGCCCCCAGATGCCAGGCCCCCCACCCCTACCCATTTACCTGGGGGAAAAAAGTGTAAAAAAAAAAAAACTACACAGCTTTTTAAAATATTTTATTAAATCCGCTCCAGCATCTTCTCCCCTCTCTTCTTTCTTCGGCTCTTTGCGGGGTCTTCTGTCTTCTGAGGGGTCTTCTGCGGGTCTTCTGTGGGGTCTTCAGCTCTTTTGCTGCTGTCTCCCCGGCTAGCTTCTCCCGCCGCTGCTTCTTCTTCTTCTGGAGATGTTGGCTCGCTGCGCGGTTGCCTTATATTGGCATGGGGCGGGGCCACACTATGACGTCATCATGAGCCCCACCCTCACGATGTCACATCTTGGGGCGGGGCTGTGATGCCCATAGGGAACCATTGATTTTGAATAGAGGCAGAAAACGCCGCTGAAAGCTAGCATGAAAATATGTGCATTGACGTCACGCTGAGAAAAACGGCAATTTTTTCCCTGACGTAAGGCCCGCCGTTTTGCTTACGCCTGTGTGTATGCTGCCTTAAAGATACGCCCGTGTGTATGAGGCCTGTATGTTGAAAATGATGCTGATTAACAAGCTTTTTGGGGCTTCCATACTATGAAGTTTGTAAATGTATGCAATGGTACATACATATTCAATATTATGGGGTGCTGCAGGTGTGTCCTTGTTTTAAGGGGAACGCCATGCCTAATTCAAACCCCCAAAACGGAGTAGGGTCACACCCCCAGGCACATAATAGGCCCTTTGGGTCTGCTAGGTATTTAAAGGAGAACCTCACGCTCAATTTAATTTGACAAAATGCATAAGGGCACCACAAAATCCAAACCAGGCCCCTCAGGTATAGTATGGATTTAAACGGCAACCCCACAGCAAAGTTAACAAAAAGCAGGCACAGGGGTCCACCCAAAAACAAAACCAGACCCCAAAGCACGCTCCCCATGTTGAGGACATGTGACCTGGTAAGGTTCAGAGGGGCGCACTCACCCATCCCCACCCCCCCTGCCATGCCAGGGCTGCATGCTCGGATAAGGGTTTGGTTTGGATTTTGGGGGGACACCAACACCATTTTTTAACGATTTTGCGTGGGTCTCCCCTTAAAATCCATACCAGACCCGAAGGGCCTGGAATGGATTTGGGAGACCCCCAACGCAATGCTTTTTCAGTGATCTTTATCTATATTGCAGGGAACCAGCAATACATTCCAGCCACAACCGATTTTAAATGACAATTTTTCCTTTACAAATGTCATTTTGCGGTGCCACTGTTCTAAACATCACAGAGATCCATACTAGGGGGACGCCCCAAGCACGATATTTAAGCACTTGCCGCCCGCCTGCTGCAGCGTGACGGCGGAAAAGTGGTTCGTTAACGCAAACCACCCTCACCTGACGGCAGCTGCGATGACTACCATTGTGTCCGCGTGCGTGCTGCCAGAGGCACTCTCTCACGCTCACTGTGTTCTGGGGGGGTCAGGGAGCGGGTAGGGCGGACTCGATCACCACTGGCTACCCGCGATGGCCCCTCTGCAGTGAAAGAACGGAGGTCCGTGTTTGTAAACATGGATCTCCGTTCGGACAGAGGAGGAAGGGCGGTGATCCCAGGCTTCCTGTATATGGAAGCCGTGATCACTTCCCTCCCCCTGGCAGCCCAACCCCCATACAGTTAGATCTCCCCATAGGGAACACAGTTAACACTCTCCAGGTTAACCCCTTCACTGCCAATGCCATTTCTACAGTAAGCAGTGCATTTTTAGACCACTGATCGCTGTATAAATGCCAATGGTCCAAAAAAATGTCTAAATGGTACGACATTGTACGAAATTGTAAAAAATACAACTCCAGAAATTAATTTGCATCATCCCTAAACACAGCAACTTTTGCGCAAACAAAACAATAAACGTTGATTGCAGTTTTTTATTTAACAAAGATAGGAGGAAGAATATAAATTGGCCAAAAACAAGTAAATAAACAGATTTTTATTTTTTTATAATTGGATTTGTATTTTAGCAAAAACAAAGAAAAACTGGTTATTTTGAAAAATTGTCCTCTTTTTTTATTTAGAGCGGCAATCACAAATGACGCAGAGGAGATCAAATATCACCAAAATAAAGCTCTATTTGTGGGTAAAAAAGGACGCAAATTTTGGTTGGGTACAACGTCGCACTACCACGCAATTGTCAGTTAAAGCAACGCAGTGCCAAATCGCAAAAAGTGCTCAGGTCCTAAAGCGTGAATCCTTCCGGGGCTGAAGTGGTTAAAGGAATATTTTTTTTCACTTTAACCATTATTAAAACCACTGCTCCTGAAAAAAAAAAATTAGAAACTTTTTTTTTCTATTCAGACATGTGCCCTGGGACTAAGGCTGCTACAATTAGAGAGAGGGGTGGTAATTTTTTTTTTTTTTTTTTTTTTTTTTTTTAAGGCAATGAACTTGCATACAACCGCAGGTTTCTTTCCCAGCCAACATCAACACGTAACCTGAGAGGCATCTTCACAGGCAAATAGAGGCAGCGTGTGTGCTATTTTACTAGAGTCTGTGAGAGCTGAAGTTGTAATTGCCTTTAACTGTTAGTTATTTTAAGGCACTGCTGGAGTAGATTTGGGAGGTATAGTAAATCAGGGCCTATGTGTTCATACACCTCTTCTTATATTGCTAATGTGCTCTCCAATTCTTATATGGAGGGCTCTAGTGGTTCTACCTACATACTGGAAGCCAGTCACATTAGCTATAAATTCTTTCCTTTTCTTAAGGTTATGCTTAACGCTCTTACAAGCTGCACACTTCCCACACGCATAAAACCCTGACAGAAACGAGAAAAGATGGGAGGAAGATACAGCTGGTGGATTGATAGCACCTGGTGCTATACTATTTCGGAGAGTAGGGGCTTTTTTGTATATGAACTGGGGGTATCTGGGTAAAACTGGTCCCAGAATTCGATCAGCTTTCAAAATGGCCCAATGCTTGCCAATAATTTTTTCAAACTTGCGATGTTGGCCATTATAGTCCAAGACCATCTTAAATTGGTAATTTTCTGTTGGGGAACTCTTGACCTTATCAGCTATTAGAGTCTGCCTATCCATACCTTCCACTTGTTCTATATCCTTCGCTAAGTCCCCTTTAGAATAACCTTTTTGTTCAAACTGTTTGATCAGCATTTCAGATTGTGTTTTAACATCTGAAGGGACAGCGCAATTACGCTTCAGTCTTACAAGCTGACCTTTCGGGATATTGCACAACCAGGAACAGTGGTGACAGCTAGTCAGAGTTTCGATCGGTCGGCTTGAAATGATTTTGGGTAAGGAATTTCCCTTCACTTTTCCAAATTTCCAGATCCAAGAAAGTTACTTAATTGATCGTCTACATTCCATGTTAATTTTATGTTTTTATCATTTCTGTCCATCTGGGACATGAACTCCTTCAAGCTTACTCGATCACATTCCCATATTATAGTGAGGTCGTCTATAAACCGTTTATAGCAAACGAGCTGCGATGGGGGGTCGGAGAAGACAACATCCTCTTCCCAGTGGGCCATGAACAAATTGGCCACACTGGGAGCAAACTCCCCTCATCTGTAAATAATATTGCTGGTCAAACCAAAAATAGTTCTTGGATAAGCAAAACTCCAGGCTTTCCAAAATACATTTCCTGAGCTTCCTGGGTATATCAGAAGAATCCAAAGCCCACTTGACAGATCCCAAAGCATCCTGGTGACTGATGATGGTGTATAATGACCCCACATCAGCAGTCACCAGGATACTGGCTGGGGCACTCACCAGTCCCCTTAAGATCTGTAACAACTGTTTGGTGTCTCTCAAATATGCTTTTGTTTGAGTTACTAAAGGTTGCAGGAAATAATCGATATACTCACCCAACCTGGCCATCACGGAGTCAATTCCGTTAACAATAGGTCGGCCAGGCGGGTCAGTCAAACTTTTATGTATCTTGGGGAGGAAGTATATAAACGGGGTTCTGCAGAACAAAGGATCTAAGTAAGCTGCTTCCCTTTCTGTCAATACATTTTTCCTTTTCCCTTTAGATACTAATTGGTGCAACTCTTCTTTATACTCCAACATAGGGTTTCCTCTCAACTGCAAATAGGTGCCATCATCTGATAGCAATCTGGCCATTTCTTTCTGGTAATATTCCCTACTCTGTCCTTCCCTGTACTCTGACTCTGTGACGGCCAGGTTGGGTCAGTATATCAATTATTTCCTGCAACCTTTAGTAACTCAAACAAAAGCATATTTGAGAGACACCAAACAGGTGTTACAGATCTTAAGGGGACTGGTGAGTGCCCCAGCCAGTATCCTGGTGACTGCTGATGTGGGGTCATTGTACACCATCATCAGTCACCAGGATGCTTTGGGATCTGTCAAGTGGGCTTTGGATTCTTCTGATCTACCCAGGAAGCTCGGGAAAATTATTTTGGAAAGCCTGGAGTTTTGCTTATCCAAGAACTACTTTTGGTTTGACCAGTAATATTATTTACAGACGAGGGGAGTTGCGATGGGGGGTCGGTTTGCTCCTAGTGTGGCCAATTTGTTCATGGCCCACTGGGAAGAGGATGTTGTCTTCTCCAACCCCCCATCGCAGCTCGTTTGCTATAAACGGCAACGACAACCTCATTATAATATGGGAAGGTGATCGAGTAAGCTTGAAGGAGTTCATGTCCCAGATGGACAGAAATTATAAAAACATAAAATTAACATGGAATGTAGACGATCAACAAGTAACTTTCTTGGGTCTGGAAATTTGGAAAAGTGAAGGGAAATTCCTTACCCGAAATCATTTCAAGCCGACCGATCAAAACTCTTACATACCTCTGACTAGTTGTCACCACCGTTCCTGGTTGTGCAATATCCCGAAAGGTCAGCTTGTAAGACTGAAGCGTAATTGCACTGTCCCTTCAGATTTTAAAACACAATCTGAAATGCTGATCAAACGGTTTGAACAAAAAGGTTATTCCAAAGGGGACTTAGCGATCGATATAGAAAAAGTGGAAGGCATGGATAGGCAGACTCTAATAGCTGATAAGGTCAAGAGTTCCCCAACAGAAAATTATCAATTTAAGATGGTCTTGGACTATAATGCCCAGCATCGCAAGTTTGAAAAAATTATTGGCAAGCATTGGGCCATTTTGAAAGCTGATCGAATTCTGGGACCAGTTTTACCCAGATACCCCCAGTTCATATACAAAAAAGCCCCTACTCTCTGAAATAGTATAGCACCAGGTGCTATCAATCCACCAGCTGTATCTTCCTCCCATCTTTTCTCGTTTCTGTCGGGGTTTTATGCGTGTGGGAAGTGTGCAGCTTGTAAGAGCGTGAAGCATAACCTTAAGAAAAGGAAAGAATTTATAGCTAATGTGACTCAGAGAAAATATAACATAAAAAATCGTATTACTTGCACTACAGAAGGGGTCGTCTACATGCTGGAGTGCGATTGTGGCCTCCAGTATGTAGGTCGAACCACTAGAGCCCTCCATATAAGAATTGGAGAGCACATTAGCAATATAAGAAGAGGTGCACAAACACCTAGGCCCTGATTTACTATACCTCCCAAATCTACTCCAGCAGTGCCTTAAAATAAATCCAAATTAAAGGCAATTACAACTTCAACTCTCACAGACTCGAGTAAAATAGCACACATGTGAGCTCTATTTGCCTGTGAAGATGCCTCTCAGGTTACGTGTTGATGTTGGCTGGGTTTGAACTTGTGGTTGTATGCAAGTTCATTGCCCTAAAAAAAAAAAAAAAAACATTTCCTGACAGACTCCATGGCAGCATACGTGTGGGTTAGCCCCGCCTCCATAATTACCCTATAGGACCCCTCTCCCATAAATCTTTGCTCCATGCCAGCGGCCGTGTTCCTTTTTTGTCCTCCTCCTTAGGACCGAATAGACGGTTCTCTGAAGAGTCCCCCACAGTCAGGAATGGGTGAAGCGGCCAGTGGAATTATGTCCCTCCGATAGGCCCTAGCTGAGAGCAGGGTATGGAGTGTATAAAGCAGAGTAGCGCTGAAGTCGGAGCCCTGGGGAGTAGCTGAAAAGTGCGCCTGGCCAGAAAGCCTAGCTGAGAGCAGGCGGCCCTATCTGCTAAAGACCGGAGCGTGTATACTGTCCTGGACTAAGAAACAAGCCCGGTGTGATCATCCTACCTGGCCCGGTCCGATCCGATTGTGGAAGCAGGATTGAAGTTGCCGTGTGCGGTGATGTATACTTTTATATTACACATTCCATGGCAGCAGTGTGTGTATTTTCTGTTTGTCTGTTTTCTTCTCTGGCTAGTGTCTTCCAGCCTATGGCAGCTGGAGCACATGGGTGTTCCAAGCTTGTGTCCCTGGGTTACTTCTGCTCAGGGACGCAGCGCATGGGCGCTGTGGATGGCAGTGGTGACATTACAGCGGAGAAATTAATTCTGTGGTCAGTACTGCTGATATATGGATTTCTCTGTGGGCAGCTGCAGCAGTTCCCAAAGTGCTGTGTGCAATCATCACAGGGGATGGTCTGCATTGTATGCTGTCTGTGTGATTCTGGCATGATCGATCACCTGGGTAGGTTGTCAGTCTTTCTGGGCCGTTTCACACTGGGGAAGTATCACTGCCCCCCGTGTGGCCAGCCCTGGGATAGCAGGTATGAGAGGGGGGGTTTAACACTTCCTCTCCTTGCTGTCCGGGTACTCTTTTTGCTGATTTTACTACATTTTCCTTTCTATCCTAGTTTGCTTTTGTGAGTCCTTCTAGGTCAGGTTGATATTACACGGCATGACACGATAAACACCTCATTAGGTCACAACTTTTTTTTCCAGTTGCATTTGTCATAGGTCACTGTCAAGGTCCAGCCTTCACAGCAGAAGCTCTGAATCCTCCTCTACGCACCCACTGCCATGTCAGCCGCTCCAAGGAGGGAGCCTGCTGAGGATGCGGGACGCTGGTCCCAGAGGGCAAATCTCTATGTGAGCTATGCTAAGCCAGGCGGTGGTGTGTTCCAGCAGATGGAATCCCTAGTGAGGCACGTGGTGTAAATTCTCTCAGAGTGAGATGCAAGCCACACACAAAGTCCAACAGCCATTGCGGCATGTTCTCCCACTAGGATGACCAGAAAGAACTGGAGCTGTCCCAACCAAGGTAAAGTCTCCTGAAAGGTAAGAGGAAGTTATGTGGGCACCTTTTGGCTCCATTTCCACTGGTGCGACTTGGAAATGCGACTTTAATGTGATCGCATGGTGGGTCACAGCCCATTGATTTCAATGGCACCCATTCCGATCTATGCAACTTGGAATCGCAGCAACTTTGAGCGGGGTTCCTGCGCTACTCTGATGCGACTTGATGCAACTTGATCCTGCTCTGCAAACAAAGCTGGCTCATCTCTGAGGATAGCGGCCACAGTGCATCACAAACTCATTCCCAGGCATCAGAGACTATCATTAGCACCCCAGCAGCTATTGCTACAGCATTGGCCAGAACTTCTGTCCAGCATACATTCCTTGTGCCTGTTCTCATGACTGTATGTAACTTAATCCACAGGCTGTAAAGTTGGATTGGTGCTGCACTCAGTCAGATCGAGGTCACACTCAGAATGATGCGACTTGGGGGCCACAATGGTGAAACGTAGCCATAGAGTGTTCTAAATTTTCCATTCTGAACAGAACTAAGGGACATCATTGGATAAGGGAAGTAAGGTCACGAGACAAACCTCCCTGCTGTGCAAATGGCCAAGCTCTATCCATTCATAGATAAGGATATGAACCATTTTTAAGGCTGCCTCTCTAAATTTCTGAGGCCTTGATGAGGCGAGCAAGCATGTCGCTCTTCCTTGGAAGATGCAGTGAATAGCCCAAGTGTCTGCCTGGGCTCCTGTGGCCATATCGAAAGGATGGAAATGTGAATGGAGAATGTGGACGCAGTATTCAGGAGCGTTTTCTGAAACTCTGTAGCTCAGAAGCCTGAGCTGGTGTCGATTTTCATAATGAGGCTCCAAATGACATCAGCCGCATAGTGGCACTTTTTTTGCTCTTGTCAGTTACGGCAAAGTGTGTGCTATGGCTGGGGCCTGGGCTTGCTGATTCCGCCTCTAAGAGGCATAAAGCAGCGTTCCTGTTAGGGAGCATCATCTTTTGGCAAGCTGGATAGCACCGTAACCCGGGCCACAGTTGGCAAGTTGAGGTCCTACCTTAGGACCAGCACTGGCTAGGCCACAAGGGGAAAGTCTAGAGAAAAGTGCAGAGCGTGCGAGGGTTGCATGTTTTTACAGTCCAGGAAGGGACTTTAGGAAGAGCTGGTGAAAAGACTAGATATCCCTCTTAGAAGTATGCTAAAGCTTGCACTCTGGGTGCCACTAAGCTACTGAGTTGGGCTTCAGACTTTGGACGTCAAAGTATTTGTTTTTTCGGGACCTGCATGGTCCATCAGAAGTCCTCCGTTTTTTCTCTGAGTAATTTCCATGTTTTTTTCCTCACACTGAGGTAAAGAAAGCGTATACTCATGCCTTACTGGAGTTGCAAAGTGCTGCTGTGCCAGTCTCTGAATGCAAGAGTTTTCAGGGCAGGTGCTTGCCCCTCTTATGGTCATGAAGTGGAGCAGCTTGCGGAGGCCGGTTTGACCTTGCACACCTGAGACAATCTTCAGCAAAGGAGAAGTTCAATAGACTTAAAATTCTTACCTTCATGTGCCCATTGTAGAAGACTTCCGCAAATACCTTCGGTTCACTGTAGGTCAAGACCAGCTCCAGCCATTCGGGCTTTCAACATCACCCTGTGTGTTTTCTCAGGGTCGTATTGTCTGTTAGTCTTATCAAAACAAGGGGCATACGCCGACCTAGTTGCGTGGAGGTCCTTGTCCTACCTAAAGACAGAGGGCAGCTGCTGGAGCCCAGAGCTTTTCTATGCTCCACAAATTCAGCTGGCTGCCGAATCTGGCAGGGAGACACCTGGAGCCTCAGGACTCAATATAATCTGGGGAATCATTGCCTTGGCTTTGGATCCCAATGTTCTGGATCTGAATACTCCTGGCCCCGTCTTCTTCCCAACGGCATGCCAATCAGCATATAAATTCATTGGCACTATAGTGTCTACCTATCCGAGGATCAAGTGGAAGCTGGAGAAGGTAGCCTTCTGCGAGGGGTTTCTCCAGCAGTGGAAGCCAGGAAGCAGGCCTTTCACCATATAATGTAGAGAGCGTCAGTGTTAAGTTAATCCACTACGGCAGTTTCTTACGTTAGACAGCCTGGGGACTCACAGCCTGTTCTCTATTACAGAAAGCCGACCAATTATGTCTTGGGCTCAGAACAATGAAACCTACAGCTCAAGCAGCGTATATTCAAAGTCCAAAAAGTTCTAACGGTGTTCTGTCCAGAATCCACAACGAATGGTCTACATGTGGAGGTTTTCAGGTGTAGATCTCCTGA
>BLSH010132516.1:4877-18071 GCA_018402905.1 Glandirana rugosa | reverse complement strand
GGACCGAACCCGAACGATTTTTGAAATGTCCGGGTCCGTGCCACGGACACCCGAAAGTTCGGTACGGACCCGAACGTTACAGTCCGGGTTCGCTCAACACTATTTGTGAGTTTAACTCATTGTTTTGTATAATTTTCCTGTTTTTTAATTTTTGTTTTGTATAATTTTCCTTTAAGGGGTGTGGCAAGGGGTGTGTCCTATTCCTACATACTTTGGCAAATAGGTTTTTCTCATTCGCATCTCAAAAAGTTGGGAGGTGTGTGACCCCCTAACCCACACTGATAAGATTGTGAGCAGGCAGTTGATCGCAATCACTAATAAAGCTGAAAACTCTAAAACATCTACAGATCCATCTCATCCATTAGATCGATGGGGCTTTCTTCTGCGGTGCGCTGGTCCTCACTGCATGGTGGGGATAATAAATTCTCCATAAATATATTTTGCATGATCTCCCCAATAGACTGTCTCAGCCTTTGCTTCATATCTTTCCCCATGAAGACGTAGAGTATTGGGTTGATGCAACTATTGAACAAAGCCAGAGAATGTGAGAGGACGTCCAGGATGCCCAGTACCCGATTCTCAGTGTATTGCAGGATTACTCTTACGATGTGGAAGGGGGCCCAGCTGATGAAAAACACAACAATAATAATTATCGCCATCTTGATGGGTTTTCTACCTACTTCAGAAAATCTTATAGTTTGTACTTTAAAAGCCAGATGAATGTAACAGATACAAATGATAATGAGTGGGATCAGAAATCCAAGCGTTGCGCGTGTAAGAGTTAAGGGCTCTCTTATGTGAGATTCTATATAACAGAAGGTCCTGTTATGAGAGTTGTAATATCTTCTGTAGATGGGGTCAGGCAGACATATGATGAAGGACAACATCCAAATAGCCAAGCATATCATCCACGCCATTTTGATTCTTCGGTGATTTCGGGCCCACACAGGATGGACAACCAGAATCCATCGGTCAACGCTGATAGCCACCAAGGTGAAGACGCTGGCAAGCATGTTAAGGTAGAGGATGAAGAATAAAACCTTGCAGATGGCATAAATCCAGTTTGGATAGAAGATCTGTACTACAAGGAATGGAAGACACAAGCAGCAGATGATATCGGCCAGAGCAAGGTTCCCAAACCAAACAGCGGTCACCGTCCGCTGCATCTTCACTCCGGTAACCCAAAGCACCAGAGCATTGCCAGGGACACCCAAGAGAGTAGTGAGAGAGTAAACCAGGATGTTGAACATGAACTCAGGTCTGTAATATCTGACTGGTCCCACCTCACTGCTGACATTGGACATCTTGTTTACCTGTAAAGACATCAAGAGTTACTTCATCTGTCTGATTATTATTCAATTCCATATTATTGTAAGGAAAATAATGTAACTTCTAGTATAAAAAATGTGTATATAATATTTCTCTTCCACGTGATGCCATCGCTGACAGCATGAAATGGGAGGGGCCCTTTTATCACACCTCCCAACTTTTTGAGATGGGAATGAGGGAAACCCATTAGAAAAAGTATGTAGTTATAGCCCACACCCTGCCGCACCCCCCTTAAAGGAGAATTATACAAAACAATGATTGGTTAAACACATAAGTGATTTTTTTTTTACCACTGCTCTGGATGATTAATCGTTAAAGAATCAGATCGCGATTCTTCCCCCCTCGCAATCTTAACAAGTTATTTCCCTGATTCTATGCAGAGTTCTGTGCTCACAGCTGACAGCTGTCTAAAAAAAAAAAAAAAGGGCAGCCTGCCAAGTTTATGACAACATTGCTTAGACGGAGATAAGGAGAAATATTGTAACACTTCATCCTTTTAGATCAAAGGGATGAACTTCAGTCTGTAAATGAGGGCAGTTTAACCACTTAAAGATTACACCTTTTTCTGACACTTGTTGTCTACAAGTTAAAACCTGTATTTTTTGCTAGGAAAAAATGACGTAGAACCCCCAAACATTATATATATATTTCTAGCAGAGATCCTAGAGAATAAAATGCTGGTTGTTGCAATATATATTTTTCTCCACTGTATTTGTGCAGCGGATTTTCAAACACATTTTTTTTTTGGAAAACATACACTTTAATGAATAATGATAATAATAATAATAAAAAAACTAAACAGTAAAGTTAGCCCAATTTTTTGTATAATGTAAAAGATGATATTACGAGAATTACGAGAGAATCGTGATCTTTATTCTAACCAAAAAAATTGCGATTCTGACTTTGGTCGGAATCGTGCAGCTCTACTGCCATTCCTTTATTCTGGTTTTCGAAATTTATAGATGCAGTCGTTTAGAAATTGGATGTCCATTTTCACAGACTCCGCTAGCTCAGCAGGGGATCGAACCGTTGATGGGGAGATTGGTTGAAAACAGACCGCCTGTCCATTTTCATCCGGTTTGTACCGCCAGACGAATGGAAAATAGGGTTTCCTTCCATCTGGATTTAGTGGATCGGAGCGGACATCGGTTGCTCCATACAGGGCTGGTGCAAGGATTTTTGACACCTTAGACAAAAACCTCATTTTGCCGCCCCCCCTTGTCTCCCTCCCTGACTCCTCCCCCTTTGCCCTGCTCAGCCTGATCAGCGCCAATCAAATACAGCCTCACCAGCACCCATCAAATACAGCTTTACCTGTGCCCATCAAATACAGCCTTTTGGGGGGTGGGGGCGGAAGGGGGGTATTTGGCAGATCAGTCACAATTTCTTTATACATTTGCAAATGGCATGTGATAATACAATCTCATTATCTCAGGCAGACAGCGTCAGTTTTTACTCACCACACCAGCTGAGGTGACAGCCTTGGGCTTTGCTTTGTATCTGATGACAGGCGTGACCCTCTGCTGCCTTGATGTTCCTCACCGCCTCTGCTGTTCCATGCCTAGGATGGTGCGGTGACTCCTTCAGGCTCCACCTGTCACCAAGCCCGGAGGGCTGCCACCAGGCAAGGTGCTATAGCCCGCTCGGCTGACATGCCAGGAGGATGCAGAGCAGCCTCCATCGGGGGGTGGGGGTGGCAGGGATGTGCCGTCCAGCCTCTCATCACCGTGTCCCATGAAATGCCAGGATGCATCCTGCACAGAGCCCTCCACATGGGGGTGGGAGGCGGCTATGGTGCTGGCCAGTGACTGTAGTGACATGCCAGGATGCACAGTGCCTTCCTGGGGGGGTGCTGCCAGCCGCGGCTTCACTGACATGATCGTGGCAGACCGGCCTCCGGGGGGGCTGATCCTCTCCAATTCTCAACTGCACTGATGACATGATCGAGGTAACTGCCAGCCGTGGATCTCCTCTCTGATGACATGAATTAATGCAGAGCAGCCAGTGACAGATCAACAGTGGCCAGGCGTCCTAGGCGGCCGCCAAGTCTGCCTAGTGGTACAGCCGGCCCTGGTTCCATAGGGGTTAATGGAGCGTCCGATGAGGTCCACCTGAAAAACTGACTGGCGGACCTCAACGGTCCGCATTTGTAAAAGAGGCCTTAAGGATAGAAAGTGCATTTTATATACAACTCTATAGATCAGACCAAATGAGGGACAAAAGAGGAGGAAAGAGGGACAGAGGGACTTTGTTCCAAATCAGGGACAGTACCTCAAAATCTTGGACAGTTGGGAGCTATGTTTCTATAATCACCTGTCGGCTGGATGACTGTGTAATGAAAGCGAGACCCGAAGGAGAAAAATGGACGAAGGGGCTGCATGACTAAGGGAGGAACAGGGTCAAGGAAGGGTCAGCTAGGTTTGTTTGGTGGGAGGGGACGTAGTTCTTACCTGATTGGCGGCAGTAGGCTGGATCGGCAGGAAACAGCTACAAGGGTCTGAGCAGATAGGAAGTTTCATCATTCCAAGAAGTTCAGGAGAAGAAGAAACTTCAGACTTTTCTCCCTGTGGGGCAGAGACAGGATGAGGAGTTTGGAGGCCTTGTTGGACCGGATCAAGGACGCAGCACGTGGTCCACAATGGCTGAAGCAGCTGTCAGACATTCTAGGGGGTCGGGAGCGGCCCCCTCACCCGCTGATTCCCCACCTGCTCGCAAACATGCTGGGGGGGTTTGCCCTCATGAGCACTTTTGCCCATTACGTACGCTCCAGGGTTGGCTGCCGGGCTGCATTCCTGCAGCCCCTGCAGTAGCCCTGGGAGAAATCCTCATCACAGATGGAACCCACCTGAAGAGAGGCCATCTGGTTTCTTGCCCTCCCCCCTTCCCCTCTCCACTGATGCCGGAGCTTGCGGATGCCCCCCGCTGCGGTGCCGAGCGGGGGGGCAAGCTAAGTGCGGGAGATAATCAGGAGCGGGCAGTGGGGGTGTCATGGCACCTCCACTGCTTCCCGTGGGAAGAGTGCCCTCGATGCTGCCGATCGCTGGGTTTGAGGATCGTTGACACCCCTATGTCGCTGCTGTCACGGGGATCTGGAGCTGTCGGCTCTCTCTGGGGCTTCGAGTCAGAGAGGAGCCCAGCGGGGGAAGTGCTCAGTCACGGACAGCAGGAGGGTTTAGGCACCCTCTGCTGGTTCTCCTGAGGGCTGCAGTCTGCTCCTTCCAGTGGACATTGGCCGGTGACTCGGGCTGGGGGCTCTGTCCCCCTTAAAGAGACAGTGTACTCCTGCTACAGCAGGGGGTGCTAAGGGACCTCGCAGCTCTTCTTCTTTCCATGACACTGCCTGGGCAGGTGTGGACACTTTCAGGAATACAGGGCCAGAGTCGCCAGCACGTAAGGAGCAAGAGACGCCAACGCAGCAAAAACATCTGGTGAATCCGTTGAGGTCACCAGTGAAGATGATGACGGGCAGTCTTTGAGAAGGCATCCTGCCTTGCGGAGCTGACTGGGATCCAGACGTGCGGCTGTTCGCGGTCATCGTGGAAGCAGCCTTGTAAGTAACATTCTTTGCTTGTTTCTGATTTTAGGGTGACATGGTTAGGGCAGGGGATGGTCCACTAAGACATGTTGGGATGGCAGGATGTATTGTAGCCCTCAGCCTTGCGGGGATCTGTGGTTGGGACCCCGGCTGGAGCGCAAGCTTTGGCCGCGTTTTGCGGGGTTTCGGGGGTTGTTAGCCTGTTGTAATCCAGCTGGGCCCCCCCCCCCGGGCCTTCGGGTGCATGGGCCGCTTCTGCATCGCATAGTGCAGGCTTAGTGGTTCCAGCTCCACCTCTTTGGTGGTGCCGCTTACTACGGGGGGAGCATGGTGGAGCCTGATACGCAGGGAGGCAGACATTGGGACTGAGGCGATTGCGTCCTTAATTGCCAGTGTTGAGTCTGTATTGCAGACGGAGATGACTGGGGGATCGGAACCCCGAAAATTCAAAGCTTTGGCCTTGGCTGTGCTGGGATCATAAGGATATTGGGCTTTGGAGGAAGCTCATGGCGCAGGTTAGGGCTTCAGGTCAGCCAGTGGTTCAGGTGCACTGGGCAGTCGGACGTATATAAATAAGGATTCTGTTGGCAGTTTAACCAGGGATCATGCCGTTTCGGCACGACCTGTTGTTTCCGCCATGAGTGCTCCGGTGGTGGGGCCCCCATAGTTACGACAAGTATTTTATGAGTGGGAGGTCCCAGCTCGGTGAGTCCGTTTCAAAAGGGAGGACGCTGGTAAGCCTTCCTGCGATGGTGCCGTATTAAATAGCTATCCCTAAGGAAGGCGCCACTTTTCCTGGCTGATGGTTTTGTCCATGGCATCCACATTCTTGGTTCCTTACCACTGGCGCAATCTTCCCTGCCTAAAGATTTGACGTCAACGCTTCTTTGTCCTCAGGTTGTTTCTGCCAAATTGACTAAGTGGGTGGAACTCAGTAGAATGGCTGCCCATTCACCCATCCACCCATTCAGTTTCTGCATGTGTTTCCTTTGGGGATGGACCCTAAAAAGGAACCAAACTAATTTTGGCTGATACGCCATTTGGCGCATTCAAAGGGAGCTTCAGTGAATGATGCTGTTGCTCCTGATTTGACCTCAGTGTCTTATGGTCCAGCCTCAATCATGCAGTTCTTGGGTTTTGTCATTGGCAAACGAATGATGGAAGGTTGCTGGCCGCTTTACAAATTGGGAGATTTGCATTGGATGGTTGGTGAGGTCAGGACGGCGGAAAAGGTTAGGCTTAAACATTTGCAGTATTTATTGGGTAAGCTTAATTTTGCCTGCCGTTTCATGACTCTGGGGCGCATCTTCTGTCGTTGTTTTAGGGCCGCTACTTCAGGCGCAACACTACCACATCACTTCATAAGGCGCTCATGCAGGCACAAAGCCGATATGGGGGTTTGGGAGGAGTTATGGTCTTCTATAATGGCAGGTCGTGTCAGCTTTCGACATTGACCTTTCTACTATGTCACGCAGTCTGTGTTTTATTCTATAGTTTTAAGGACCCAAGTTGACGAATCCTTTAGTCAAGTGAGACCCCAAGGAGAAAAATGGATGAAGGTGCTGCAGGACTAAGGGAGGAACAGGGTCAAGGAAGGGTCAGCTAGGTTTGTTTGGTGGGAGGGGACGTAGTTCTTACCTGATTGGCGGCAGTAGGCTGGATGGGCAGGAAACAACTACGAGGGTCTGAGCAGATAGGAAGTTTCATCATTCCAAGAAGTTCAGAAGAAACTTCCCTCCCTCCCGCCCGCCCTTGTTAGGGGATCCCGTGGTGTATGGGTTTTTGGGAATGTTTTTTGTATCTTAGACCGATCAAGCTATCAAAAAAATAAAAAAAAACAAAACAAATAAATAAATAGAAATTAAAAAAAAAAATTAATATATATATATATAAAAGTATATTTAAAAAAAAATGTTTATGCTTGTTGCACATTTTGTCACAGCAGTTTGATTAATTACAGTGTTACACAATTGTGGGGCTCTATGGTATGGCGCTTCCACTTGGTTGGTCAGTGGTGGTTCTCAAGGAGCTAGGCCCCCTGGGGGAGGACAATGGAAGTATGTGTGATGTCGTAACTAAAGTTGAGTGAACCCGGACTGTAAAGTTCAGGGTCCGTACCGAACTTTGGGGTGTCCGGGACTCGGACCCGAACTTTTCAAAAAAAGTTTGGGCTCGGGTCCGGGGTTCTGGTATTTTATTACACGTGTTGAATAGCTGCCAAGGGCAGCCAATCAACAAGTGTTTCACTGGTTTGCCCTTAGAAGCCATCACAGCCATGCCTACTAATGGCATGGCTGTGATTGGCCAGTGCACCATGTGATCTATCCTCTATATGGGGCTGGAGTCACAGTGCTGCATGTCATATGCTCTCAGGATAGTTTAGGGAGCGGATGCTGCTGGCTCTGTGAGGGACAGATTGCAGAACATCTCATCCTGCATTACTGAATGATCTGATTGTGGACTAGGGAGAGATACTAGTACTGCTGCTTTGAGGGACAGATTGCAGACCTCATCCTTCTGCACAGAACGATCTGACTGGACTAGGTAGAGTCTGCTGCTTTATGGGACAGATTACTCTTCTAAAATCATCTCCAAGTTGTACAGGGAAAGGTTCCCGCTGTTGCTGATAGGTTCAATCAGATCATTCAGTAATGCAGGATGAGATGTTCTGCAATCTGTCCCTCACAGCGCCGGCAGCATCCTCTCCCTAAACTATCCTGAGAGCATATGACATGCAGCACGGTGACTCCAGCCCCATATAGAGGATGGGTCACATGATGCACTATTAAATGTGAATCAGCGCCTACCCCAGTGTTAGTTTAAAAATAGTTATACATCAAAACATGTGTACAAAAAATAAAACATACATTGGCTAGCATATTACAACTAGCAGCTGAGGGCGATTGCATTCAAGTATAAACTGCCATAATATGTTTAACGCAATATGAAACACCAAACCAGAGATTACAAATAATCATAATAAAATAAAGTCCAAATATAAAGTGATGCGTGCTTCACATAAAGTGCGAGTCGGTGCTCAAAAAAACTTCAGGGTGTTGTGAAAGTGACACACACTTCAGTGACCCCCTTTGTGCCCGCACTCACCAGAGATTATGGACCCACTGCTTTTCAGTCAGTGGGTCAAAAGAAGCAATATTCTGGTGGGGGCTTCAAATCCAGGACGTCACTGCAAATTCAAATGTGTAGACCTTTCCACTGGCTTAGTATCCAAAGGCACTCAAGGAATAAACATAAAAAAGACCATAGTGTATACTGTGTATAGCATGTATTTAATGCGCAAAGAAGAATCCTACTTACAGAAAAGCACTAGGTCTTCAGCATATCAAATGTAAAAATCCCGTCATTAACAATGGATGGCAATAGTGGCATGCGTTCCACTCGGAGACCACCGCAAACCGGACGTGACGTTGTTGACTGTGACGGACTGGAACTGACGTCAACGCGTTTCGCTCGTCAAATGAGCGTCATCACGGACGATACCACGGTCCCTCACATACAACCTAATATACCGCGTCTCGGATCCGCCTTCCGCAGATCAATCAAGACAAAAACAGTATTGGAGCTCCCTGGACGTCCCTCACAGTCAATCAACGTACACCTCTGCCATTTAGTGGTCTAAAAGTGGAAAGCATGCATGACAAGATATATATAGTAGACATGGTTTAATAAACATCATAAATACCAATATAAAAAAAAAAGGAGGGGGGGGGTTTGAATACCTGCACTAACATGTGAACACTGTAAAGTAAAATGTAAATAAAAATATAAATATAAATGTTTAATTAGAAATATTAAAAGGTGGGAAAAGGATCAATAGAAATGAAAATAAAATTAAAAATAAAAATGAAAATAAAAATAAAAATAGAAACAATGTACGGGGGAAAGACTATTTATTGGTGTGTATATGTATTAAAAACAAAAGTGATCATAGGGAATTTGTTATTTTTTTATAAAAAAAAAATATATATATATGGGACACTGTTTCAATTAAGGAAGAGCAAATGTGTGAATCTGTGTGTTGAATAAACAATATTTGAATAGAGTAAAGACAGAAATGAATATGAACCTGATAATTCCGTGAAATAAACACACAAAATAATGAGTTATATTATCTCAAGAAATTTGTGTGGGGAACAACAGAATAACTAAATATAAAAAATTCATAAACTTGGCGAAATGTTTGAGTATTAGGACCGGAGAAAAAAATCAAGAAATATGAAACAATGATATCAAAAAATTGGATGTGAGTCGTTGTAGTAAATGCACTACAGGCACTAGAGACCATGTTACTTCAGCATCTATGATGAATGTCAAAGAACTGAGTAAGTTCATGGCCTAAGCCTTGATCTTGAACATATATATTAAGGGCAACTGTTCATTGAGGATAAGAGGAATGGTCTAATGGTAATGGGGATAATGTATAGGGAAATGGTACATTAGGGGTGTCACCAATTAGACAAGAAGCAATTAATGTCCAGATCGATGTTTAAACCCAGGGGAGCCAAAGTGGCCATTCTATGGATCCACTGGGTTTCGTTCTGGGAAATACCTTGTACTAGGTTACCACCCCTCCAATGATTCTCTATCCTATCAATTCCACAAAAGCTAATTTGGATGGGATCTCTGTTATGAACCAACCTAAAATGATTGGACAGACTGTGATATCTGAACCCTTTTATGATGTTTTGGACATGTTCTCTGAGTCTAATCCTGAGTTTGCGTGTTGTTCGTCCTATGTACTGTAAGCCACAAGTACAGGACAAAAGATAAGTGACATGTGTGGTGTCACAAGAGATGAATTTTTTAATGTTGTAGGTTGTTCCTGTGGCTGTGTAAGTGAAATTAGAGATGTTTTGTTTTCTAAATTTAGAAGTTTTGCATATTGTGCATCTACCACAGCTGAAAAAACCTACTCTGTCCAAAAAGGTGAATGTTTTACGAGGAGGATCTACAACGTTGGGTGCCAGTTTCAATCTTAAGGAAGGGGGTTTTTTGTAAACAAACCGAGGTCTCGGTGGCAATAATCTGACTAGTTCTCTATCTCTCATGAGTAGGGGCCAATGGGTTTTTATGATCCGTTCAAATTGTCTGTATTCCTTGAAGAAACACGTCATGAATGATATACTAGGATCAAATGACTTTCTTTTTTGTTGTTGTAGCAGAGATTTCCTATCTAGACCTCTGACTTCATTCCTTAGTTCTGTAAGCTTGTTTTTATTATAACCCTTGTCCACAAATCTTTGAAAAAATGACCTCTGTTTGTTTGTCATAATCGTCTATAGTGTCACAATTTCTCCTAATTCTAATCATTTGTCCCCTGGGAATGCCATCTAGCCACTTAGGATGGTGGCAACTTCCCAGGGGAATATAACCGTTCTTATCTACTTCCTTAAAATACGTCTTAGTACAGAGTTTGTTATTATTTTTATAAATAGTGAGATCAAGGAAGTTAATGGTTTGATATGCTATGTGTTCTGAAAAAGAAATACCCAATGGATTATCACTCATTTTTTGTAAGAATTCCAAGAGGTGTTCTTTTGTGCCAGACCAAACAATCAGGATATCATCGATATATCTATATCTAAACATTTTTAATTCTGGAGGAGGGTTTTTAAATATAGCTGTTTCTTTCCACCAACTCATAACTAAATTGGCCACTGATGGGGCATAGTTTGCTCCCATCGCCACGCCCTTCTTTTGTTTAAAGAATCTTTTATCAAACCAAAAGAAATTGTGGCTCATGGCCAATTCAAGAAGTTCCATTAAGAAAGCCTTTTGTTCTTCTACTAATTCAGTATTATCCAAAGCCCATTTCACTGCACGCAGCGCGTCGTCTTGGCGAATGCTGGTGTAAAGGGAATTTACATCCACACTCTCCAGAAGATGACTGTCATCCACTTGTATGGTTTCTAACAGGGCTATCAGGTCCCTGCTATCTTTTAAGAAAGCTGGATACTTGGTGGTTAAAGGTTGCAAGAAAAAATCCAGGTATTCACCTGTTCTTGCGAACAGGGAATCCACCCCACTAATAATGGGTCTCCCTGGGGGTTTTTTGGGGTCTTTATGTATTTTCGGAAGCTGATATATTACTGCTACCTTCGGAGCATCAGGGACTAGGTAACGTGTTTCTTTTTTGTTTAGAATTCCTTTTTTGTGGGCTTTCTGTACAATTTTCTTTAATTTTGCCTTATATTTATGGGTGGGGTTACTTTTTAGTTCTTCATATGCTTGTTTGTCACTCAACAACCTCTGTATCTCTTGTAAATAGTCAGTTTTGTTTAATATAACGAGTCCCCCTCCCTTATCAGCTGCTCTGATAATGATGTTCTTTTTCTTTTCTATTTCATGTAGACTTTTTTCTATATCTTTCTTATGTCTTGTTCGATTGACCTCCAGATTGGTTAAAAATTTTGTTCGACAGCTTGTTTAAAGCTGTCTACAAAATGATTCCCAGTTACTTTGGGATTGAATAGTGAACGATTTCTCAAATTGGTGTGTTGGTAATCTCCTTCATCTTCACCTATTTTAGTGGGATTGAGTGAAAAATGTTTTTTAATATTAATTTTTCTTATAAATTTTTGCAAGTCGATATACAAGTCAAATTTATTAATGTGTTTATCAGGAGCATATTTCAACCCGAGATTGAGGAGACGATATTCTTCCTCTGTGAATTCAGCACTACTCAGATTGAAAATGCCTGATTTTAGTTCGTCCTTTTTCTTTTTCCTATCCCCTCCTCTACATCCTCTGGTTCTTTTTGGTTTGTTGGATCTGAAACCGGGTATTGTGGACCCATCGGATGCCAGGGTCTCATTTCGTCTCCTTCCCAAGTGTACTCTTGGTTTCTGTTGTAGTTGTTTTGACCCCTCCAGTTTCCCCTTCCTCTTCTGGGTGGACCTCCAAAACCCAGTCTATGAAAATACCCATATTGATTGGGGTAAGTGGAGTGACCTCTACTTCCTCTAAAAGAGGGGTATGGGGCCTGGTAGCCGTGATTTCTATGGGGAGTTCTATTATAATCATATGTATTGGAATAGTTTTCTCCCTGATAATAATAATGTTGTGGCATTGCATTTTGTGTGTATTGTTGCCCTGTCGAGTTATGTTGCTCCTGTGCTAGTGGGGCCTATCTGTTTTTTATTGATACATTATATTGTGGGGTTTTGGGGGTTTTGGCTCCCACTGGTCTATGTATAGAATGAGTCATATTTGTACTTGCTCGTTTACTATACTTAGGAGTTGTGGGAGCTATAACCGATATGGGATCTGTGGTGTCCATGGCAGTTGTAGGGTCAGAACTTTGTCCATTCTCAGGTGTCTGCCATTTGTATACCCTATTGTTATAGTCATTAGTATCCCTTATATACTTTTTCATTTTTTTCTTTTGTGTTTCTTTATCCAGTTTTGTGACAAACTCTTGTAGTTGTTTAATTTTTTCTTTATATTCTATGGTGTCTGACAACTGCTCAATCTTGGATTTTATGGTATTAATGGATACTTCCAGATTTTTTAGTTTGGCCTCTTTCCTACCTATTAGAATCTCCAAAAGTTTTTTCTCTACTCCATTAAAAAACTTGAACCAATTATTCTCATGTTCTGTTCCTTCCAGCCCATCATTGGGTGCTAGATGTCTGCAATCTGTCCCTCACAGCGCCGGCAGCATCCTCTCCCTACACTAACCTGAGAGCATGTGACATGCAGCACTACGTGACTCCAGCTTATACAGAGGCTGGGTCACATGATGCACTGGCCAATCACAGCCATGCCATTAGTAGGCATGGCTGTGATGGCTTCTAAGGGCAAACCAGTGAAACACTTGTTGATTGGCTGCCCTTGGCAGCTATTCAACACGTGTAATAAAATACCAGAACCCCGGACCCGAGCCCAAACTTTTTTTGAAAAGTCCGGGTTCGGGTCCGGGTCCCGGATACCCCAAAGTTCGGTATGGACCCTGAACTTTACAGTCCGGGTTCACTCAACTTTAGTTACGACATCCCAAATACTTCCATTGTCCTCCCCCAGGGGGCCTAGCTCCTTGAGAACCACCACTGACCAACCAAGTGGAAGCGCCATACCATAGAGCCCCACAATTTTGTAACACTGTAATTAATCATTGACCACCCAAAGACCCCCTGACCCGCCAACTGCTGTGACAAAATGTGCAACAAGCATAAACAATTGTTTTGTTTTTTTGTTTTTTTTAAATATACTTTTATATATATATATTCATTTTTTTTTTATTTCTATTTATTTATTTATTTGTATTGTTTTTTTTTTTTTTTTTTTTTTTTTTTTTTAGCTCGATCAAA
>BLSH010132479.1:135365-157555 GCA_018402905.1 Glandirana rugosa | reverse complement strand
AGGAATGTTTACATTTCTTATAATAGGAATAAAAGAGATCCATAAAAAAAAAAAAAAAAAAAAAAAAAAAAAAAAAAAAAAGAAGAACAGTGTAAAAATAAAAAGTAAAAAATTATTAAAAAAAAAAATTTAAAGCGCCCCGCCCCCGCGAGCTCGCACACAGAAGCGAACGCATACGTACGTCCTGCCCACATATGAAAACTGTGTTCAAACTACACATGAGGTATCGCTGCGATCATTAGAGCGAAAGCAATAATTCTAGCACTAGACCTCCTCTAACTCAAAACTGCAAACCTGTAGAATTTTTTAAACATCGCCAATGGAGATTTTTTAGTTGTAAAGTTTGGCGCCATTCCGCGAGCGGATGCCATTTTGAAGCATGACATGTTGGATATCATTTAACTCGGCGTAACATCTTTCACAATATGAAAAAAAATTGGCCTAACTTTACCATTTTCTTATTTTTTAACTCAAAAAACTGAATTTTTCCAAAACAAATCACGCTTGGAAGACCGCTGCGCACATACGGTGTGACAAAGTTTTGCAATGACCACCATTTTACTCCCTAGGGTGTTAGAAAAATATAATGTTTGGGGGTTCTAAGTAATTTTATAGCAAAAAAACAAACAAACAAACTGTTTTTAACTTGCAAACACCGAACTCAAAAAACAGGCTCGGTATGGAAGTGGTTAACAGCTGTCAATTCAGGCAGAGAATGGCTCGGAGATAGAAGCATCGGGTGCCGCTCACCAGGACGAGATTTCTGGTCGCCATGGAGACCGGGGATTGTCGAGCTCTAACATAAGCATAGCTTGGATGAGGTTGTCTCCTGGCCAGGTTTTGAGCCAAAGGGCTCTCCTAGCTGCCACCGACAGATGCTGATCTGGCCGATAATTCAACGGATTTGGCTCACGTCTGCGCAATAAAGCCTACCGCCTTGAAGAGCATGGGGAAGGATTTTAGTAAGTCTTCCCTGGGGGTACCTGCCGCTAAATGTTCCTGTAGTTGTTTCAACCAAAATGCAAAATTTCTGGCTACGCAGGTCGTAGCGGCTGGTATCAGGTTGGCCATAGCGGTATCCCATGATCTTTTCAGGATAATGTCGCCTCTTTTGTCCATATGGTCCCCCAAATGCCCCATGTCATCAAAGACCAGGTCTGAATGCTTTGAAACCTTTGCTAAAGGGGCGTCCAGCTTTGGGGACTGGTTCCATACTGAATCCGGGTTATCATCAAATGGAAACCTTCTCTTTAGGCTGCTTGAAAAGAAGGGCCTTTTTTCTGGTTCCGACCACTCTCCAAGGACCAGGTCTGTCATGACTTGATGTACTGGAAATACCTTGGGCTTCTTTTTGTTCAGCCCTTAGTACATCTAGTCGTGCCTTGAGAGTGGGGTTCTCTTCCCTTTTGATCTGTAGGGTATCATGGATTGCCACCAGCAGTTCATCTACTTCCTCACAAGAAAGCTTGAACCTGGTGGGTACTGAGGCTTCCTCCTGACCTTCATCCTGTCCCGAGGATTGGGTAGAATCCGGGTCAGAGGTAATAAGGGGATTCTCCCTACTCTCTGAAGGCTCTCCTGAGCCTGAAGCTGCCAGAGTAGGCGAGGTGGGCACCCGTGCTGGCTGACTGGTGGTCCTGCTTGGGACCTGTACCTCTGTAATCAGTTTCCTGAATGACTGAAAAGTAGACTGCACTTCATCCTTGAAAGAACAGAGGAATTTTGAAAAAGGAGAGTCTTCCTCTGCTTTCAACACGGATGTGATGCATTGTAGGGCATAAAGTTTTGGTATATGCCTTCCTAGCTCCCCCTAATGCATAGATACACACAGGAAAAAAGGTCCTGGCACAGCCAGCCTACCTGAGATGAGCCGGCATTTGCCTCCCCTGGAGCGTGGGATGCTTCAATTTTCCACATGCAGTGCCTGAAGCCCATGCTGTGGTGCCTTTAAATGACGCCGGCTCGGCCCTCCCCTTCCTCTCTACGCCTGGAGGTCGGAACCGCTACCTCCGGCACATGGTGATGACGTCACATCCGCCGCAAATGACACTCGGTGCCATTCCAGTTTGTGGGAGTGTAAAGCAAGGAGGGAGATCCTCCCACCACAACGCCGCAGCCGATGTCGGCCACCACCGTCCTCACCCTCGCTGGACACTGAAGAGAGTAGGGGAACGGGGAAATCCAACACTGCGGAGGGAACCTGTGACCATGTGTGACTGTGGAGAGATTTTTCCCCTGCAGGGGACCCAAAGCCTTGCTGCATGCGCTCCAAGCTCCTTTACAGGTATATGAGGGGAACTTCTAGCTGACTGTGGCAGTCCTTGAGCGATGGAGCTCTCCAACACCATCCCCTCTTTAAAAGGCGGTTCCTCCTGGCAACATGTCTCGGTCCGAGGAAACACAAAAAAAACTGATCAGATGCCTGAGGGACCGCCTTTTAAAGAGCTGTGGCAATGTGTTTCCTGTCCAGTGGGAGGAGCTCCATCTCTCAAGGGCTGTCCTGGAAGACTGGGGACAGTTATATCTGGTCTCCGCTGGCTGCATGATATTGTCCCCAGAATTCTGTGAAAATCCAGGTCGTCTTTAGCATATATAAAGTATGCCTATAATGAGATAAAATATTGGAGATGCCATTGCCGGCCTCCTAGAACAGTTGCGTGTGGCTTCAATACTTTAAAGAGGAGCTCCAGGCTCCTTAAAAAAAAAAAAAAATAATAAAAGCCAGCAGTTACAAATACTGTAGCTGCTGACTTTTAATATTAGGACACATACCTGTTCACGAATCCAGTGTCCTCACCCGAACTGATTTTTTCCAGTCTAAATCACAAACCCCAATAAACACACAAATGAAAGTCCAAAAACTTGTTTATACACACACATATATATATATATTATATTATATTATATATGTGTGTGTGTGTTTACTGACCTATTTTAATCTGCTTGTGGATACAAAGCTTCCTCTGATTGGCTGAGGTCATGTCATCCACATAGCTCTGCCAATCAGAGGAAGCTTTGTATTCATTCAAAAAATACAAAGCCTTCTGTGAATGGCTGCACAACTCAGCCTGACTAGATTGTGTTCCAGCAACTGAACAAGAGGTTTCCTTTGAGTACCAACATTTGTTTCTTTAGATCCCCACTTCCCCTTTTCACTGGGTTATCCACAGTAAACATACTTGCAAATGTCCAGCTGTAATCCACTGCTCTGCTGCCACACAGAAGATCCATCCTTAAATCATCAGGAGCCAGATGTCTCTTCCTGGTTCTTTTAGCCAGCCCCCAGATGACATGCCACCAGGTCTGTCCCTCTCCAGAGTGGAAGCTGATGCCTCCTGAGAAGTGTGAAGTGCATATCCCAGGAGGCCTCAGGAGGAAAGTACATGTCATTCTCACCTTGGTGCAGGGGCAGGTTAAAATAAAAAAAAAGTTAAAGTGGTTCTAAAGGTTGTAGTTGCTTTTAAAAAGAAATTTAGAGAGGTTATACTTACCTGCTCTGTGTAATGGTTTTGCCCAGAGCAGCCCCGATCTTTTTGAGTCCCCCCCCCACCCCCCCCGCCCACAGTCCTGTCCCCTGCCAAGTGGGGGTACTTGAACAAGCTCGCTCCCGACATTGTCCATTCACACACAGAGCACGGCTCTGCCCCCCCCCCCCCTCGCCCCCCATTGGCTCACTGACAGTGGCAGGAGCCAATGGCTCCCACTGCTGTGTGAGCCGAGGAGGGAGAGGGAGCCGCTGCTCTCATGCACATTGCTGGATCAAGATGGGCTCAGGTAATTATAGGGGGGGCTGGGTAGCTGCACACAAAGATTTTTTACCATAATGCATAGCCTGCATTAAGGTAAAAGAAAAAAAACTTCTGCCTCTAGAACCACTTTAAGAGGAAGTAAAGTCTTCTTGTTTAATTGTACATACAGGTAAGCCTATAATAAGGTTAAACTGTAGGTACTGTAAATATCTCCTACACTTGCACAGTTTAGGAGATATATGCTATATACGCCGCCATTGGCGCATGCACTCTGAAGGAATGGCCGCCCGTGCCTTTTCTTCAGGGCCCTGTGCCATGACCAGTGGCTCCCATGTCAATGCGCGGGAGTAACATCATCACGGCTCCGGCCAATCACATTGCTGGAGCCCGCAAACCCTGAAGAAACACCGGGGAAGATGTCAACCGTCTCAGCAGTGTGCGAGCACCACTGCAGGGCTTCATTCTAAGGTAAAAGAGGGTTTTAAACCCTCCCGGTTTTTCACCTTGATGCATTAAGGTGAAAAACCACTGTTAGACTTACTGGTAAAGGTATTTCCAGGAATCTTCCAGGACAGCTACTTAAGAGATGATTGGCTCCACCTTCTACAGGAAACACAAATCAGACACAATTTAAAAGGCCCCTCCCTTTCCCCTGACCCTCAGTTGTTTGAAGATCAAGTAACCCTCCACCACCAGTGCACTCGGCAGAGGAAAAAAAAAAACTAGAATATTCACTATAACCCACTACCAGGTGAAACTTCAGGATACCAGTGAATAAAAAATAGGGTGGGAATATGGACGCTGTCCTGGAAGATTCCTGGAAATACCGTTACCCCCCCCTCATCTTCCAGGACAGCTACTTGACAGGATAAGCAAGATTCTATACCTTAGGGAGGGACAACAGTCTGGAGCCCCTTCCTTCCGAAGGATAGGTCCTGGCTGGAGAGCATCTGGACTCTATAATGCCTCATGAATGCATGAGCGGAGGACCAGACAGCAGCTCTGGATATATCTTTCCATGATGCTCCTGCTCTTTCTGCCCATGATGTGGCCAGAGATCTGGTCGAATGAGCCCTAATTATGGCAGGAGGAGACTGATCTGACACCCTATATGCAACACAGATGGATTCTCTAATCCATCTGGCAATAGAACTTCCGGATGCCTTGGTCCCTTTTTTGGGGCCACTAAATATTAGGACTTGGGAAGATTTCCTAAACTCACTAGAGACTTCTAGGTACCGTAGTAGACATCTTTTTACGTCTAGAAAACTAAACCTTTCCTCCTCTGAATAGTTGAGAGAGGAACAAAAACTAGGAAGTATCACTTCCTGGGATCTGTGAAACTTGGACGAGACTTTGGGTAAGTGCAAAGGGTCAAGACTAATCACTACCAGAGAGGGACTCTAAATCAGATACCCTTCTCCCTGACGTAACTGCTTAAAAGAAAGACCATCTTTAAAGTAATTAACTTCAAAGAGATCTCACTTAAAAGGCTCAAAGGGAGCTCTGGTAAGAATATTCAATACTAATGACAGATCCCAAGGTGGAAGCTGCCTCAAAATCCTGGGTGTGCGTATGGATCTGGCTACAAGGAACCTTTTAACCAAAGGATCCTCGGCTAATTTAATTTGCATAAATAAAGATAGGGCAGCGACCTGCACCCTAAGGGTGCTGACCGCTAGCCCCTTCTCTACCCCCCTCTGCAAAAATTTGAGTACACAAGGGACAGAAAAGGAGTCCATTTCTGCACTCTTTTGCCAGGATACAAAGGTTTTCCAAATCTTACCATAAATTTTTCTAGTAACTAACTTATGGCTATCTAGAATCATGTCAATCACCTTCGTTGAACATCCTTTTAGCTGCAGGATGCGCCGCACTGACTCCAGGCCGTCAACCAGAAAGGTCTGAGGGTTTGGATGGATCACTGGCCCCTGACGGAGAAGGTCCCAGGGTGATTTTATGGACAGTGCCTTCAGGGCGGAGAACCAACTCCCCCTGGGCCACCATGGAGCAATTAAAATCACTTCCACTTGCTCCTGCACACTTTTGAAGACCACAAGTGGCAAGAGAGGGAACAGAGGAAAGGCGTAGGCCAGGGAAAATTCCCACAGGAGAGAGAGAGCGCATCGGTCCCTAAGGACTTTGACTCTCTCTCTAGTGAGAAGGCTGGAAGCTTTCTGTTGCGAACAGGTCCACTTGTGGGACCCCCCACCTTGAAATGACTTCCTGGAAGGTCTCTTGATCCAGTTCCCAATCGTTGGCACTGATATCCATCCTGCTTAGGTAATCTGCCAGCACATTTGTCGATCCACTGATGTGGACCGCCCTGATTAATGACACCTTGCTCTCTGCCCAGGATAGTATCTCCTGACTTAATGCTAGCAGGCTGTCCAAGCGAGTGCCCCCGTTTGTTTAGATATGCCACCGTTGTGGCGTTGTCTGAACAAATAGGTCTCTTGACCCTACACTCGCTTCCAGGGCCACAACTGCCTTCTTTACTGCTAAGAGTTCTCTGAAGTTGGAAGACTGGGTCGCTTCCTCGGGACACCAGGCCCCCTGTGCTTGCCAATCCTCCGTGTAAGCTCCCCAACCCCACAGACTGGCATCCGTGGTGATCTTTATTGGGGAATGCTGTGCCCAGGCCTTCCCTCCCTGCAGACGTTCTGGCAGCTCCCACCAGGACAGATCGAGAGAATCGTCTCCTGGAAGAGGCACAAAGTGATCCAAGGAACCCTTCCTGTTATCCCAGTGATGTAGAAGGAACGCCTGAAGGGATCTGGAATGAACCTGAGCCCACGGCACTCCCAGGATTGCTGCAGTCATTAATCTTAATAACTGCATGATTTGCCGCAGGGAGGCCTGTGGAAGCGACCTGAAACTCCGCACGGAGTGAAGGATCTTGGATATTTTCTCCTTTGGAAGACAAATCCTTTGGGCAACCGAATCTATCAGATAACCCAAAAATAGAAGATTCTGGGAGGGAATCATAGAAGATTTTAGTGGGTTGATCTTCCAACCCAACTTCTGAAAGGTCTGCAAAATTAAATGCAAATCCTGGCAAAGCTTCTCCTTCCCTGCCGCAAAAATAAAAATAATCGTCCGGGTACGGGACGATTGCGATTTTTTGCAATCAGAAAAAAGCCATGTCCTCGGCCATGATTTTTGTGAAAATCCTCGGTGCTGCCAAGAGGCCAAAAGGAAGGGCCTTGAACTGCCAATGATCTGGACCATCGTCCATGAGGATGGCAAACCTCAGGAACTTCTGATGCTTCCGGCATATTGGAACATGAAGGTAGGCATTCTGAATATCCAGGGTTACCATAAACACCTCTGGTAACAACAGATTCCTGAGAGAGTAAATACTCTCCATCCGGAACTGTCTGTAAACTAGAAATTTGTTCAGGGCGCTTAGATTGATAACCATCCGAAACCCTCCGGATTCCTTCCTGACCAGAAATACATGAGAATAGCAGCCCTGAAATTTCTGATCCTCAGGTACGGGAGAAGTTACTCCCTCTGACTTCCAAAGGGAAATCAGATCTAACATACCTCTTCTTTTCTCTTGGTCTCTGGGCAGCTTGGTGAAAAAAAAAAAAATTTTGGGGAGGAAGGTGTATGAACTCTAACCCATAACCCTCTTCAATGATCCTTAGACTAAAAGGATTCTGGGTGATTTTTGCCCATTCCTCTTTGAAATGGGTCAGCCTTCCCCTTATCCTGGCATCACTAGGGTTTTTTGGCCGGGGCTGAAGGAGCAAAGAGGTAACTCTTAGTTCTGTCCTTGTTAACCGTCCACTTCTTCTTGGTCTGCTGACCGCTAGTTTTGAAGTTATTCTTGTTTTGAAAGCCACGAAAAAGGCCTTTTACCCTGAGGCTGTGTCTTTTTAACAGGGAATTGCTTACTCTTTTCTGAGGAACGTGCAAGCAACTCCTCCAAGGTAGAACCAAACAAAAAGTTTACCTTCAAAGGGAATACTGCACAGCTTATTTTTAGAAGCAAGATCCCCCCCTTCCCAGGATTTTAACCAGATTGCTCATCTTGAGCAGTTAATCAGTGCAGATGTCTTAGCCACTGACCTGACAGAATCTGCTGCTGCGTCGGCCAAAAAGGCAACAGACTTGGCAATCAAGGGATGGGATTCCCTGACCTCTACTGGTGTGTTGGCGGAGAGCAGGCCGTCCAACCTGTGTACCCACACATCCAAGTTTCGGGAAATACAAGTGGCTGCCAAGGCTGGTCCCAGTGAGAAAGCGGATGCATCTCAAGCTTTGCGCAGCAGCGCATCCGCCTTCCTATCCATCTGATCTATAAATACCCCAGAGTCTTCAAATGATAGAACTAATTTTTTAGATATTTGTGACATGCATCTAGTTTAGGACACTTAAAGAATACTTCATCGATGTCCGATTAGAAGGGGAACCTCCTTTTGTGACCTCTGCACTAAAATAACCTTTTTTCCGGTTCCTTTCATTCAGACAGGACCATGTCTTTAAGAGAACTGTGAACCGGAAAAGCCTTGACCCGATGACTCTGAAGGCCTCTATACA
Source organism: Glandirana rugosa (assembly GCA_018402905.1). Lineage (NCBI taxonomy): Eukaryota > Metazoa > Chordata > Amphibia > Anura > Ranidae > Glandirana > Glandirana rugosa. Next base: position 149,258 of record BLSH010132479.1, on the reverse strand, counting down.
TTTTGTCCTGAACCAACTGAGATTGGTGTGGTATCTCAATTTGTTCAGAAATATACACTGCATTTAATAGCTTGTCTATATCTTCAATAGGAAAAAGGTATATAGTTGCTGTTTTTCCCCTTTTCCGATTCAGATTCGTTATCTGAGGAAGAAGAATCAGTTCTCTCCTTCCTCCAGGTCAGAGACCGCCTGGGAACTCACCGCCTCTAAAACAAAGGGGGGTAGAGATTTAGCTGACACTGAAGACTTCAGGGTCCCAGACCTAGTACTAGGAGTGGATGGACCTAAACCTGCCAGTTTATCATTGAATGCCTGAAAAGAGGACACTACCTCTTCCATAGAGACCCTTAATTCTTTCATATTGGCGGCAGAAACAGCTGCTGCCACTGTTGAAATACAGGTCTCTCATAACTTCCTATAACTATCAGGGAGTTTTGCTCTACAGTTGCCACATTTTTTCTTAGAAGGCTTGTCAATCTAAGAAAGAAAAAACAAAGCAGGGGAGGACATATCAACCTCACAGTTTTTTAGGAGGCTTGCATAAAAATTCTCCTAACAGGTCTGGCTAAATGCTTCCCAGGTAACATCAAAAGGGAGACACTTACCTTAGGGACTGCAGAGGAACCAGACCCAGCCGCTGTGCTTGCATGAGTGGGTGCTCTGTCCTTGGAATGTCTTCCGCCTCCATACTCACTGGGTGAGGCAAAAGACTGGACAGGGAGAGCGATGTGTGCACCATCCGTCTCCAAAAGCTGCTATCTGGCAGCCATCCCCAGAGGTGTGCATGTAGACTATCCTATATGCGCGGCTCCCAGAAAAGACGTCACACTACTTCTGGTTCCGGCGATATCTTGCCAGTCACCGGAAGTGCGTCATCTTGCTACACCCAAACAGGGAAGCACAAGGAACAAGCCCTGCTGGATGCCACACAGTCTCTGGGGAGTGGGAGTCACCAAGACTGCAGAAAACCAAGGCAAGTACCCACACACATCACACATGTGAGTGCACAAGGGAGGACCCTTTTCAGTCTGCATTGCAGAAAATACCATTGACAGAGCCACAGCCAGTCAGTGTATAACTGAAACAGGGAGAGGTCCGCTAACCACAGTTACCAGACCTAGCAAAAAAAACAACAAACAAACATTACGGTGCGTACACCTGGAGGTCTGGAAACACAAAACAACTGAGAGTCAGATGAAAGGGAGGGGCCTTTTAAATTGTGTCCGATTTGTGTTTCCTGTAGAAAGCGGAGCCAATCATCTCTTAAGTACCTGTCCTGGAAGATGAGGGGGGAGGGGACCTATTTTGTTGCAGCCTCCCCATTTACTTACCTGAGCCCGATCGTTCTTGCGCCAGGGATGAGCCTAGCAGCTCCAGCCGGTGTCTTGGGTCCTCATTGAATAGATTGATAGCATGGGAGCCATTGGCTCCAGCTGATGTCAATCAAGTCCAATGACGTAGGAGCCGGGGGGCGAGGCCGGGTCCTGTTGTCTGTGTCAATGGACGCAGCAACAGGACACGGGAGCGCGCCCACAGGAGTGACCCCAGGGAGAGCACTTCCCTAACGGGTCACTCGAGAAGAGGAGGAGCCAGAAGCACCGCCGAGGGACCCCAGAAAAGGTGGATCGGGGCCACTCTGTGCAAAACCCTTGCACAGAGGAGGTAAGTATAACATGTTTGTTATTTTAACTACTTCAATATCATGCACTCAGAACACTTCCCTACCAGACCAATTTTCAGCTTTCAGTGCTGTTGCATCTTGAATGACAATTGCGTGGTCATGCGACGCTGTGGCCAAACTAAAATTTTTATAATTTTTGCCCCACAAATAGAGCTTTCTTTTGGTGGCATTTGATCACCTCTGCGGTTTTTATTTTTTGAGCTACAAAAAAAAAAAAAAAAAAAGTTTCTCTCGGTTTCTGTCACAAAACTTTGTAAATAAGTACATTTTCTCCATCACTGACGGGCACTGATGAGGCTACACTGAAGGGCACTGATGATGAGGCACATATATGCAGAACTGATGGGCACTGATAAGCAGCACTGACAGGCACTGATAGGTGGTGGCACTGATATGCAGCACTGACAGACACTCATAGGCGGCACTGGTGGGCAGATGAAAATTGCTCCAATAGGGCCCATTCCCTGGTGGTCTAAGGTGGCATTGAGTGCCATCCATGTTGGGCATTGTGACCCTTACCTGGTGGTCTAGGGTGGGCTCCCTGGTGGTCCTGGGTGGGCACATCCCTGGTGGTCTAGGGTAGCGATCCTAGGGGGGGCCCCCGTCAGGAGAGCAGCCAATCGGCTCTCCACTACTCAGGTCTGCAGACCCGAGTGGAGGAAAAGCCGATAAACGGCTTTTCCTGTTTACACTGTGACCAGCTGTGATTGGTCATGGCTGATCACATGGTAAAGAGCTTCCAATGGAAGCTTTTTACAGAGATCAGTAATGAGGTGGGTCAGAATGACACACCGCACCACCGATCGCCGCGATGCGCACACCCCGGGCGCGCGCCGGCACGTTATCCTGCTGGACATCATATGACGCCCAGTCAGGATAACTGAACCACTTCCCGGCCGTCATTCTGCATACGGCGGTAGGGAAGTGGTTAAGGGGGAAAAAAAAGGTAATGTTTACTATTGCTTTAAAGCAGAGTTCCACCCATGTAAAAGTCAGCAGCTACAAAAAGGGCAGCTGCTGACTTAACAATTGGCCACTCCCCTGTCCCTCGCTACAGCGATGCGGTTACCCGAGTGCTCGCTCTTCGCCCCCTCGCCCCGGCATCATAACTGTGGGCACCCGGCTTCAAAGCCAGGAGCTCACTGCGCATGTTACGCTGCACCTTGTGACTAACCGGCGTATCTTCTGTGACCTGTGAGGGGGGGGGGGGGGGGGTGGACTTCCTTCTCTGAGCCACGGCGCCAGGGGAGGAAGTGGACCCAGGGTCCCTGGTCACCCCCCCCCAAAAAAGACATGCCAATTGTGGCATGCCGGGGGGGGGGTCACCTTCCATTAAAGCAGAAGTTCCACTTTAGGGTGGAACTCCGCTTTAAGTATTTCATAATGAGCTAGTATGCGATGCATTGGTTATTGTTTGAACTGCATGGACTTCTGTCATTTTTCAACCTGACTATGTAACTATATACTAGCTCATTTTGTCTTACAGGTTTTTTGTTTTTAAATAGTATTGGCTGCTTTCGATTATGAAGGGTTGCAAGGACAGTGTATTTTTTCAGAGGGTCCATTCCCAAAGTGATACCGTGCTTTGGTCATTCAGTCAAATGAAGAGGTTTGCTTTAACGTAGTCCTGTACAGAACTTGCTGGAGTCATGGTATACACAGGTCTATGGCCTCCAGTCATGTGACAGCACAGATTTATTCCCAGCATTGTCACCTGTGGTAAGTCACGTGATCCACCATACCCAGAAGTACCAGGCATTCCTAAGGCTCCCTCTGTACACAGCACACATAAAGTTGTAAAATGTAAAAAGTTTGGCACTAAATTAGTCAACACCGGCTGGTTCTTAAATGCCAGTACTGGATTTACAGTCAGGTTTACAGAAAGAGGGCCAAACTATGTATAAACGAGTGCACAATAATGAGATCAAATCTGATCTGCGTTTACTGTAACACCTGAGCGATCATCCACACAGGAGCAGTGACCACGCCGGGAACAACACACAGTTCCGCTGCCAGAAGAAGAGGTCTGATGACATTCGATAAAAGTTCACCCACCTTTTTCACCTCAAACCGCTTTTTGCCGGCACTGCTATTGGCTCCGCTGGGAACATCCACATCCATAGCAGCAGCCATTACCAATACGACAAAACCCGGCCTTTACAGCGCTCGTGTCACGGTCACTTCCGCCCCTACAGAGTATGCGCAAAAGGAGCGTGTACTGTAACGCAACATGCGGGTACTCCCTGCCTGCGTGCTCGCTCCCGTGGGCTTCCCCGTCGCCGACATTGCGCATGTGCGTTACGACTGTCTCTACTAGCTCAAATGTCATGCTAATGGCATGGTGGCTTGATGTGATCTTTCTTTGGCTAAACCCCGAATAGAGGAGTCTGAGCCTGGTCTGTGGAGGAGGTTCAAAAGATGCTTCAGACTGCCTGTGGCCCTCCAGCATTGCGAAACTACAAATCCCATCATGCCTGTGCCCTTGGGAGTCCTGCTTGTATTGTAACTGTCAGCCTTATAATGCCTCATGGGACTTGTAGTTCTGCAACAGCTGGAGGGCCACAGGTGGGGCCTCCATAGCCGAAAATGAGCCTTTCAGGAAGCATAGTAGTCCAACTTGGACAGGTCACATGACTGGGCTCTGCTGGCTTTTTTTTACTTCCCATTTAAATTGGGTGTTGATTGTTTCGGGAGCCCACAACAAGCAAAGCTTTGAACACATTCGTAAAGCACACACTTGTAAGGTGTATATTTACCTGCATTTTAACAGCATAGGTGTAAAATAAATGGCACATGCAGAATTCGTTACAGTCATAGTGTATTGCTGAACATAAAGTGGAACTCCACCTAAAAGGGAAGTTCTGCTTTAAAGCCTCCTCTCCCCTCTCCTCTTTAACACTTGGCACATTTTGGCAGGGGGGTGCTGGTTTTGAAAGGAAGTGTTCCTCCCCACAGTGGAAGTGTTCCTCCCCACAGTCTTCTGGGACACTTCACAGGTCCCGGATTATTCAAAAGTGCAGCGCGGCTCACGCATTCTATGAAGCCGAAAGCAGCATAGCCTTAGGATGGAGGCCCTGGAACCTGAAAGCTAATGAAGAACTAACCAGGGTGATGACAGCAAGTGTCCTTTTTTTAAAAGTCAGCAGCTGCAGAAGTTGTAGCTGCTGACTTCATTTCTTTTTTTTTGCCCATACTGAACAACAGCTTTAACCACTTCCGGTCCGGACCAATGCTGACAATCCTCTCCTACATGTAAAAAACATCATTTTTTTGCTAGAAAACTACTTAGACCCCCCAAACATTATATATTTTTTCTAAGCAGAGGCCCTAGAGAATATAATAGTGGGTGTCGCATATTTTTTACGTCACACAGTATTTGCGTAGCGTTTTTTTCAAACGCAACATTTTTGGAAAAAATATTGGAGGAACTTGAGGTTCGGGGCTGACACAATAATCTGCGGGGTCTTCCAGAGGCCTCAGGGCAGGAGTTCCTGCAACCCACGGTTCTGGCTATGTGCGAACGCTTAGCTGACTCGATACCTCCCCAGGACTTAGAATTCGTTAGAGTCCATAGGGCTCTGTGCCCCCGCTCATCAAATCCTAACAGGCCAAGCAATGTCATCTGCTGCCTGCATCGCTACACCCATAATGATCTAATTCTCCGCAGAGCCTGAGAGGTAGGTGAGATTGATTTTGATGGTGCTTCCATGAAAATATTCCTGGACCTGTCTAGGGCCACCTTACAATGCCGGGCACTGCTCCGTCCTCTCCTTGACAAGCTCCAGCAGCTGGGATGCACATACCGGTGGGGATTCCCCATTTCGTTGTCTGTGCAGAAAGGTTCAGCATCTTTTGCGCTCCACCATCCTGATGACCTGCCAGACCTGTTCGCCTTTCTTGAAATTGAAGCATTCCTGGTCCCGAATTGGCTACAGCCTTTGCTATGACCTACCAGGTGACCCACTCCCTCTAAAGCTGGTGTTGGAATCCTTCCTCAGTCAACCAGAGGACGTTGTAGCTCTCGTGGCTCCTGCACTTCATCTCAACCCGAGATTGTGAGTCTTAAACCGCTCTACATCCTGATCATGCAACCTCGTACCATATAAGCCACCTCTTTGTTATGGCTGTGCTATTATAAAAATGTGAGGGGTGTACTCACTTTTGTGAGATACTGTATAACTTTTGACTGGGTTTTTTGAAAGGCTTTGTCCTTTAATTTTTTATGCAGTCCTATCTGTTTGACTGCACTGAGCAATATTGTTTCATGGAGACCTAAGTCACTTCTCAAGAACGCCCTGAGGGTTAAAGCGGTTGTTTACCCGGAAAAAACTGCACACTAGCTCATTATGAAATATTCACCTTTAAACGAAGATCCGACCGGGCTGCTCGGTCCCCTCTGAGGGAGCGGACATCTTCCCTCGGATCTTGCTTCTGGGTATGCGGCTCCAGCACTGTGACTGGCAGGAGCCGCGAGATATCACTCCCGTGCATGCGCGCAGGGCCCCGTCTTTCCGGCAAGGTCCGGCACTATTGCTGGGCCTTTGCCGGGACATACATGGCGCATGTGCCGTAACGCCGCAGCAGATTAGAGGGGGACTATCTCCTAAATCATACAGGTTTAGGAGATATTAATTTTACCTACAGGTAAGCCTTATTATAGGCTTACCTGTAGGTAAAAGTAAACAAAATGGGTAGACAACCGCTTTAATTACAGTGTACAGCAGGGCTTCTTTCCTCAATGTTTTATTGTTCCTGCAGTACAAATAACTTCCTATTTGATAATAATAATAATAAAACTTCCTATTTGGCCTCATATCATTATGGGCGGATCTCACGCTCACTGGTTCTCCTCTCCTAAATGACTGAATGCCTGACATAATTGCCTACAGTTTACAGTTTCTGGGTTATCATATGCTCCCTCCTTATTGTGTTTAGATGTGTAGCCATGTGCTCCATTGAGAGTGGCTGGTAGTAGTGGTTCACCTTATAGCTGCCCTATAAGGGATGACTGTGGGATGCCCAAAGAATTATGATACACAAACTCCATTTACAGTCCTGTATATGCACACTTGCACTGCAGACCGTCCCTCTGCAGACTGTTACTCCTCACAACTCTCCAGCACTCAACTTGCTGACCGTTTCTTCTACAGTTCTCTCTCTATCCTTGCAGATTATCACTCATTATCATTATCATTATCAGATTATCACTCATCATATGCAGCAAAAAGCTGGGGAGCGTGATATTGCCTGTAAGTCGGCCACGAGCTGGCCGACTTACAGGCAATATCACGCTCCCCAGCTTTTTGCTGCATATACTTTGCCCTTCAAGGCTGGAAGTTGGACATCTCTGACAGGGGTCCACCTTATATGAAAGTGACGCTTGTAAGCGTGCCCTTTTTTTAAGTCGGCATAAATTAAGGCAGTTTGTGGATGCACATTGTCCCCCCTCTCGGTGTGACGGCAGTGGGTTTGGATGGCTCGGGCCTTGTGCTTGGGCGCAGTTTTGGACAGTAGGAGATCTATACAACGCTCTGGTTTGTCATAGTCCCTGAAGAAGCCTTATCAGGAAAAATATGTTGGATGTATATACAGACTTATGACCGTTGCAACTGCTAAAGATATACCACGCTGTACAACGATATGTAAACTGACTATTCTGATGCTTTATGCTGTATACTGAATAAACTTCATTATATTTTACTACTGTGGTAAAACTTCTTTTTGGCCATATTCGTGCACCGTTATAATCCCTATAAACCTATGTTACCCCGTCCCTTCCCCCCTTTCCCATCCTCCCCTTTGACTTTCCAACCCTCCCCCCTTCCAGTTTTTTACAATTGATCATCCAGGGATGAGGTGCTAAGTTTTTAAGTGCCACCATACTTACCTACCAAGGACTCTTTTCTGTTTAAAACCCTCACAAAGCTTGTGGAGTTTGCAGAAGGTAAGCTGAGCGGATTTCAATGTCCCTCTTGACCCGGGCATAGACACCTCTTCGGGCACTACCTCAGTTTCTCTTGGCAAATGCGGCAAAACTGTACCCTTGGGGATGATTTTTTCAAACAATCGGTGACACTTAAAGATAGATTTTTGGATAAGGGATATAAGGTTGAGGAATTGGGTAGGGTTATAACTGAAGTGGGTGCCATGGATAGAACTGCTAACTAGTATACAGAAGCTTGCCAATGGAGAGCAGAAGGATTTCAGGTTTTCATTCCTTACCACTTTTTCTCAACAACATTACCAAATTAAAAAAACTATGGCCAAGCACTGGGACATTTTAAAAACGACTTCCAGAACGCCCTCAGGTTATTTTTACAGGTGTGCCCCCTTTAAGGTTGCAAGTGGCTTGCAATTTTTTGTCATTTTAACTCAGTTGTGACTAAGAGAAAGTATGATATCAAAACCTTTATTACCTGCACCTCTAAAAACATGGTCTATATGCTTGTTTACCCCTGTGGCCTACACTATATTGGTTGTACTGTTAGGGCCATGAATGTGAGGTTAAACGAGCATGTGGCCAACATTAAAAAAGGTTTTCCAAAGCACTCTGTCTCCCGATACTATTTTAATCACCACAATCGGGATCTCGCTGGGACTACATTCATGGCTATTGACCGATTTACCCCACATTGGTGGGGGAGTTTTGTGCGGAGGGAAATATCACAGATGGAGACCCACTGGATTTTTGATCTTAAGGCCTCATATACACGGGCGGTGTGAAAAAACGAGCTGTAACGTTGGTACCAACGCCAGGAAAAAAATGTCGTTAAAAACGCAATTTCATCGGCGTCTTGCATTGACGTTAATGCGCGTTATTGAGCATCAGTGCTAAGTCGCGTTTTGTTTAAAAAGACATCCCTCTGCTTTTTTTAGGACAATTTAAAACATAAAGCGCTGTCGCTAAAAACGCCTGTTAACGTTGCTACGGCACTAATGTGCATTATTGAGCATTTTGCTGGCTCAGCGTCAAAAACGCTCTAACGCTGCAGCTTCGGAATGCGTGGGTCCTGCGTTAGATTTACAGCTTAAGAACGCCAACACCATCCACAGCTCAATAATGTCAGCGTGTATATGAGGTCATTGAATAACATGATCTGGCTTTCTTAAACTGCAAAAACAGCTCAAAAACGTGGCGGAAATAATGCCTGTGTGTATGAGGCCTAAGAGTTATGCTCCTTTTGGGTTGAACGTGGACTGGGAGATTAACTGTTTCATCAACAATGGTTGAGCTGTCCCAGTCCGCGTTTATGGTTCATTATATTGCTTGATGTAACATTGTCCTTTATCAGGTGTGGATACCACCTCTGCCCACTAGGTGGAATGTGCCCGCACCTGAATGAATTGACATTAACACTCCTCCAGTATTTTTACTGATAAGGTTTGAATCGCATACTTTTGTCTAAAATATAAGATGATCATGTGATGTTAATTTATTTTTATTTTTTTCGCTTTGTCTCTGGAGCGCAGTGATAGAGATATCATGCGCCCCAAAAGTTGGTATTTATTGGGATGATTTTTAATAGATTTTATTCATATTTTCAATTTTGTGTCTGTGACCGAAAGTTTACAAAATGATTAGAGATGACATACTTTGTGCTTCCTGCCTTTGGAGCACAGTGGCGTTGATGCTGGGCATTCCTGGGAATTAAAGCCAGTGATAGACAGGCAACGTTGTATGTAGATTTTAGCTCCTATTTCCTGTCCCTGGAGCGCAGTGGCGGCAACGCGGTGCGTTCCTGTGACTCGGTTATTGGAAAACCAATCAGTGATTGTAAACGGTCTATACAGATAGTCCCTACCTCCTGCCTCTGGAATGCAGCGGCCGTGGCGCTGTGCATTCCAGTAGCTATTTCCGGTATTGGAGTATTTAACAGCGTGCTTATGTGTGACGGCCACTGTTTCGCTTTCGTCTAGATAGCAAGGTTACTTTGCGGTATAAGCAAGGAAGTTCAGACCGGTTTTGTGTATTAATGAGCCTTTACTGAACAAAAATGCTGTACATACAAAACTATTACAATATTAGGAATACAAATCAAGACTGACAGATTTCTATAGCAAATTAGCCAACCAACAAACTATAGTCTGTAACAACAGAAATACACTTAAATGTCACTTAGCTTTAGTTACTGTATTCGTGATCTCCGTTGACAACGATCTTCTGGAGACCAGGCACTTTTCTTTATGATGACCCTTTCAATGCTAATCCATGGTGAGAGTGTGCGAGCTCTTCTCTGCTCTTCTCTTATATGGGCTCAGTTTGTTTACAATGGTTACAAACCTTGACGATGGACTAACCGAATAATATATATTAAAATGCCTGTATTCGAAATTCTACCTCAAGATGGCACTCTGCCATAACAAACATACAATTGTTTACAGTATCTATAGAGACAACTGTCAAATTGTAAAACAAGAATGGTAACAAACTCATTAACCTTAACAATCAACTGACAAATGTCCATTGTTTCAGGACAGCCTGTGTTACCAAGGCATTCGTTTGAGAAGCATCCTCAAACAAACCTGATCTGTTAAAATGAGTCTGATAGATAAATCATTTGTTCATATAATATGTATTTTATATCAAACGCAACACATTCCGCCCTTGATTTTTCTCTCAGACTCCACATAGACTAATAACTCATACTAAACATTAATTTTCTTGAATGCACCCTCCTCCCATATTTCTGTCACCGAGAAGGTGTTTCAGTCTTTTGCTAAAAAGTTCATTAGGACATCCATTCTTAAGTTCTTTAGAAACAAGTCCGGGCTTGTAATACATCAAAAGCCTTGCTCTCCACAGCTCTTGCGGTCTTCCATCATTCTGTCCATCATGTAACCACTTGTGGAGTGGAAAACAAAGCAGATTATCTGTTCCTTCTAATAATACATAAACAGTAGACCCCGGCCCTTCAGCTACAATCTCTCCTCTAACTAGCTTCTTGCCTGGATCTCTAACCAACACTTTGCCACCTGTCTGTATCAACTTCTGACCCTCCCAAAGAACATCAATAGGGAGGACAGGAAATATACTGATATTTCCCAGAAGATCACTGCTGTTTATTTTGGAAGGTTTGATGTTATATAGCCTCACTTTCCACTCTTGCTGAGAAGTATCCACTAACCAATCAGAGTCCCAGCCACTATTCTGAAGCTCATCTGCCAATGCAAATATAACTTTAAACCTTCCTGCCAGATTCCCTCTCATTCCTAGATAGGCTTCAGCTTCAGATACATCACTCTTGGTTTCTATGTCATGGGAAGCAGTAACATGGTACCTGTTAAGCCCTGTTCTTTCAGGAACCTTATGTAAATGCTGAACTCTGCACTCCAGCTGTGGAATCTGCACCTCAGCCCCTACCATCCTCTCATATGGTGTGCTTTTGGCTATTGGCCTAGAATTTAACAACATGATGGCCTATGTGAGGACCCGATCCCATCCCCTTAGTGTATGTGTGGATGTAAGCTTGCGTATCTGGTCCTTCAATAGCCCATTGTATCTTTCAATCAAACCAGCTGCCTGTGGATGGTATGGGATGTGGCACAACCAGTACACTCCAGAATCTTTTGCCCATTGCTGTACTGTTGATCCGGTGAAGTGTGAGCCGTTATCACTTTGGACTTGTTTTGGACAACCATAAGCAACGACAAGTTTCTGGAGCAGTTGAAGCATTGCGGCTTGATCTGCATGCTTGCAAGTATGAACAAGCAAAAGTCCTGAATAGGTGTCCACTGCAGTGCAACAATATCTCAGTCCATTGTTTCCTCTGGGCAGGGGACCGATGAAGTCAATCTGCCAGATCTCTGCAGGCCTCTCTCCCCTTTTAATCGACCCAGTGGAGTACCTTTGCAATGGCCATTGTCGCACTTCTCCACACACTGTACAGTTCCCTATTACAGTCTTTATCATGTCCATGTTTATAGGCAATCCTCTCTGCTGTGCCCATTCATATGTTGCTTTCTGCCTCAAATGTCCAGATTGCTTGTGGGCCCAGTTGGCCAAGTTCATCAAAACAGGATCAATTGGCACAACTGCTTTCACTTTGGCAATTTCATCTACCACTCTGTTATAGTTCTCCAAGTTTGGGATCAAGGGCACATGTGCGTCAACATGCCCCACTTTTATGGTGCGGGAGTAAGCTTCCTTCCAGATGTAGTCCCAGACTTCCTTGCCTCCCCACACCACCTTTCCATGAATCATCCAATCATTCGACTTCCACGTGGGCATCCAAGTTATCAGTACTTTAAAAACCGCCCAGCTGTCAGTGTAGATAGTGACATGGGAAGAAGGATCCTCCTGAAGAGTCATCACTACAGCTTTCAACTCTGCAAACTGACTGGACCCTCCAATTCCGGTCTCCTGCAGGACTGTGTCTGTACTTGGGTTGTAGGCTGCTGCTGTCCATTTACGCCCAGACAAGGCGACTATGGCTGAACCATCATTGAACCATGCTGACTCCTTCATGTCTTCTGACAGAGACTCAAAGGGTGGAGCCTCGAGAATGGGGGATGACTGCAGCATAGGAATTTCTTCTTCTGGCTGGGTGCTGGTATAAGTAACAAGCCCTGCCAACTGTTTTGAAATGTCTTTGACATCCCCAGCTGCAATGCCCCCTCTTTCTCGAAGGTACCATTTCCATTTCATCAGTGTCTGGTTCTGGGCTACAGCTGCCCTAGTGGTCAGTCCATTATCTCTCACCCATCCTGCTATTGGCAATGCAGTGTGGATGGTGACTGTGTCCTTTCCTGTTATTGTCTCTACATGTTGAAGTGCTATGTAGGCCCCAAATGGGTACTTCTCTAGGGGCGTGTATCTCATCTGTGCCCCTGTCAGTTGTTTGGACCAAAATCCAATGGTTATCGCTCTCAGTCCTTTCTTTTCATTTGGCTGCCACAGACTCCAAGATATGGTACCATCCTGCTCCACTACATCCAGCTGAAATGGTACTCCTTGTCTCACGGGTCCCAATCCCTGATGCTGCAAAATGGCTTCTTTAGCAGCAAGGAATGCGGTCCGCTGCTCTGAACCCCATGAGAACTCAGTCTTTTTCCTTGTGACATTGTATATAGGCCTTAGAATCAGTCCATCTCCAGAATCCCACAACTCCAATAAACTTCTGTGCCTCCTTTTTGGTAGTAGGGGGCGACAGCGCCTGGATAGTTTGCACAACTGTCTCTGGAATTTTCCTCTGCGGCCCAGTCCACATCATTCTTAGGAACTTCACCTCTGTAGCAGGTCCTTGGACTTTATCTCTGTTGGTAGCCCACCCTCTGTTCTCCATGTGCTGTATCAGCAGGTGCAGAGCTTCAGTTACATCTTCTTTTGTTCCAGAGATCATGATGTCATCAATGTAGTAAAACACAGCAACTTTCAAATTCAGCGTACTTAAATCTTGGGCAATCAGTCCATGACAAATCGTTGGAGAATGAAGATAGCCTTGCGGAAGGACAGTGAAAGTGTACTGGTGGCCGTCCCACACAAAGGAAAACTGGTCCTGACACTCTGGGTCTATCAAAATCGAAAAGAAAGCATTAGCCAAGTCTATCACAGCATGATATTCTCCTGCCTCTTTAGCAATTTTTTCAACAATTGAGATCATATCTGGTACAGCTGACTTCAATGGAGGTGCTACTTTGTTTAGACCTCTGTAATCCACAGTCATTCTATATGTCCCATCAGGTTTCTTTACTGGGAACACAGGAGACGAGAAAGGACTTACAGCAGGTCTGAGGATCCCTACTCTTAACAGCTCTTGAATAGTATCCCCAATTTCTTTGTGGCCTCCAGGAAGTCTGTACTGCTTGAGACAGACCGGCTGGAGGAATGTAGACAGGGGTCCATTTCGCATGACCTCTGACCACAGCCTTCACTGCTCTAACCAGATACGCTTTATCAGGATACCCGAATGTGAATGTACCCCATTCAGTAGTCTCCAGTACGCTTTACCTGGGGACAGATGTAAGGAGGTCGGCCAGACAGAGTTCGTCATGTCTGAAGGACCTCCGGTGTTTCTTTAACCCCTATGATAAGTTCTCGACAATTCTCATCCCTAGGAGTCTGGACGACATTCAGGAAAGAGCAGAGGACACAAGGGTCATTTCTTTGGACTACCCTGTATATCTTACTGACACCTAATGTCTCCAGATTTGTTTCATCGTGGAGGTAACTTCAGTCGACATGGTCTATACTAGAGTTAACAACTTTTTTAACG
>BLSH010132479.1:104710-116442 GCA_018402905.1 Glandirana rugosa | reverse complement strand
CTTCTGGTCCCCATGCTCCTTTATTGCCCCCCCATGCTGCTCTGGTCCCCCACATGCTCCTTCGGTCCCCCTGGAGCTCGTTCTCCTGCTCTTTCCTTCCCCCACTCTCCATTTAGATTCCTCATAGCAGCAGAGAGAATGGAGAGCGGGGGGAAGGAAAGAGCAGGAGAATGAGCTCCGGAAAGTTATGTTACAGCATGTGGCTGCCTGTGTCTCCCGGATCGTATTCTCATTGCATGAATGAATCATGTCTGTATTCAGCCCACCTGTTAGAGGAAATCCTGCTAAATGGGACTTTTTGCTGCTAATGAGCGTTCGTGCGCACGTGTGCCGGAAACTGCACCAAACAGCTCTATTTCAACCCTGCAGCAAGTGCTGTCTGATCTACAGAGTGTAGTGTGTATTCCTGAGCAACCTGTATCTGTTTCTCTGTTCCTGTGACCTGGCTTGCCTGACTTTGCTGATTTCTGCCTGCACCGACCCCTGGACTGCCTACGACCACTCTCTTGCCTAGCCCTTCTGTACTTTGCCTGCCCGCCTGTTGACGACCCTGCCTGAACCTGACCATCCGTCTGCCTGCTCCTTTTGTACCGCACCGCCAGCCTGTTTCACGACCCAGCCTGTACGACCATTCTGCAAGTGCACGAGTGTACCAACGGACTTCTACCATCACCAGTGACCCAGTCCGACCCTCGTGCCATCTTGTACTCCCGAGCCACCTGTCTACTGTACCAGGGGTTCCCGAGTCAGGGTTGTAAGGGAGGTTACCCACTGCATAAGTCAGACTCATCCACCAGGTACATGACACGAACCTTGCACCCCCAAACAAAATATTACATGTATTACTCGGCTCCACACAACCGCTATTCTCGAATCGACTGTTTTCTAGTTTCCCAAAGAGATCTACCTTTGCTGAAGGCGGCCACCATAGAGCCTATGTATATCTGATCACCACCCAATCTCTATATCACTGGTGTTCCAGAACTCCTCCAGTAGCCCACCACAATGGCGTCTAGACCCCTACTGTCATGGGCAGTGCATCCCGGCGCGCACATACAGAAGTGCTCATGTGCGCACGCAACGGGACGAGACAGCACACGCACATGCGCAATGGACGCGCACGCAGCGCCCAGTAAGAATCCTTGCTGGTCTATAAAAGACTGCTCATTATGCCTCCTAATTGCTGGATCGTCCTCAGCTCTCCTGTGTTCCTGAGCCTGCATCCCTGTTATCCTGATTGATTCCTGTTGTGACCCGGCTTGGCTTTGGACTTCCTTTTGGCTCTCTCCTGTGCTTGACCTTCGGCTTACCCTTGGACTTCTCTCTGCTTGATTCCCGGTATCTGACCCTTGGCTTGCTCAACGGACTTGCTACCTGCCTGATTCATTGTGTTTGACCCCCGGCCTGGCTAATGGACCTGTCTTCCTCTTGCCTGCACCTGATCGTCAGTCAGCATCTGGGACTGAACTTGTACAGCATCCTGCTCTCCCTGACCGATCGTGCTGACCTTCTGCCAGCGGATTCCAGTCCTGTCCCAGAAGTGAACTGCATCTCTGCCGGTTGTTTACTGCTAGTCTCTGGCTGCTGTCAAGTCTCCACTTCCTGTCAGTGCTCCTGCTGCTTTTTCAGGCCTGCAAGTATCCCTGCATGCCTCATCCATCTGCTCTGGTGATCCGTGCTTCTTTATGCACTGTACCTTCTGTTTCAACCCCAGAGGTATGCTGCATTCAGCCGCAAGGGGAGCCTCTCTCGGCATCTCAGCCTCCAACCAGGTACGTGACACCTACCCTCTCTCTGACCAAGCTACAGTTTAGAATAAATGAATGCTTAAAACAATACTTTCAAGATAACACCCCAGATATCTCCCCAATGACAAGCTGGGAAACCCACAAATGTGTCATACGTGGCAAATTAATAACCATTGCCTCAGAACACAAACGTATCCGACAAGCGCGCATGAACAAACTACTTTCTCGTGTAGATTCCTTAGAAAAAGTACAAAGCGTCCCAAGCTACATCCACTTTACAAGACCTAATCCAAGCTAGACAAGACTTACTACATGAAATAAACAGAAAGACCAAAAAAAATACATTTTATCTCAACAAACTTTCTACGAATTTGGGAATAAAGCGGGTAAACTGCTAGCAAGATCACTGAAGGCCAAAAGAGCAGCCACAACCATTCACTCCCTCACAGATGCCAGAGGGGGAAAAGTAGTCACCAATGCTGAGATTGCTCAGCAATTTGTCCAATATTATACAAAGTTCTACAATTTAGACACCCAAGACCCTCACTCTAAGACCACCGAGACAAAGAGATTAGCAACTTCTTAAAAAAAAAATTCAGTCCCAGCCCTATTACAGACACAGAAGCAACAGACCTAGAAAAACCTATCTCCGCTGAAGAATTAGACTTAGTCTTAAAACAAATTAAACCAGGTAAAAGTCCAGACCCGGACAGTCTATTGGCCTGCTATTATAAAACCTTTGAGGACTTACTCAAACACTTCCTGAGGACGTTCCAACTCCCTCTCAAAATGCCCCTCGCCACCATGAGACCTCCTGACGGGACATATGGCAGTGGTTCCCAAACCAGATAAAGACCCAACACTAGTAACCAATTACCAACCAATTTCCCTCCTAAATGTGGATCTCAAAATATATGCAAATATAATAGCTAATCGCCTGCTCCCCCTCCTACCCAAACTTGTCTCTCTAGACCAGATAGGTTTTATACCCGGCAGAGAGGCAAGAGACAACAGACTGAAAGCCATTAGCATTCACCATTGGCTCAAAAAAACAGACAAACAAGGTTTTTTCCTATCCCTAGACGCCGAGAAGGCATTTGATAGAGTGGCCTGGGATCATATGTTGCACTTCATCTTGGCCCTTTACGCTAACCCTACTGCCAGGGTCCGGATCAATGGCCACCTATCGGATGCCTGCTCCATAGCGTATGGCACATGTCAGGGATGCCCCCTATGCCCAATAATTTTCGTACTGACATTGGAACCTCTCCTCCACCGACTGAGAGCAAACCCCGACATTAAGGGAATCAAAATACAGAAGAATACATAAGTTAGCAGCTTTTGTTGACTATGTACTCCTTTTCTTGACGGAACCACACATCACACATCACACACCCCCCCCTCCCGCCGCCCTCCGGTGCTTCTACCGACTCATCTGAGCGATCAGTGGCCGGGAGAAGGAATCACCTGCCGCCGGATCTTAGTACCAGAGATTTCCGAGGGACAGATGGCCCTCGGTCATCTCTATGGCTCTCGGAGGCCCGGGCGCACGTCGTGACGTCACTTCCGGGTCTCCGAAGTAAACAACGACCATTAAAGGGGAAGGAAAGGCTGAGATCGTCTGTTTTTTTTCTGATCTCAGCCTTTCCAGTCTAAAAGGAAAGATGTAGGGTCTTATAGACCCTGCATCTGTCCATAAAGAGGACCTGTCATGCACTTTTCCTATTACAAGGAATGTTTACATTCCTTGTAATAGGAATAAAAGTGATAAAAAAAAAATTAAAAAAGTGTCAAAATAAAAAAATAAAAGTAAAATAATAACAAAAAAAAAATTTAAAGCGTCCCGTCCCCGCAAAGAAGCGAACGCATACGTAAGTCGCGCCCGCATATGTAAACGGCGTCCAAACCACACATGTGAGGTATCGCCGCGTGCGTTAGAGTGAGAGAAATAATTCTAGCCCAAGACCTCCTCTGTAACTCAAAACACCTAACCTGTAAAATTTTTTAAAGCATCGCCTATGGAGATTTTTAAGTACCAAAGTTCGGCGCCATTCCACGAGTTTGCGCAGTTTTAAAATGTGACATGTTGGGTATCTATTTACTCGGCATAACATCATCTTTCACATTATGAAAAAAAATTGGGCTAACTTTACTGTTTTGTTTTTTTTTAATTCATGAAACTATTTTCCCAAAACACTGCGTTAGAAAAATTGCTGCGCAAATACCGCATGACATAAAAAGGTGCAACAACATCCATTTTATTACCTAGAATCTTTGCTAAAAAATCATATATAATGTTTGGGGGTTCTGAGTTATTTTCTAGCAAAAAAATGATGATTTGTACATGTAGGAGAGGAGTGCCAGAAATGGCCCGGATGCGAAGTGGACATTTCTCTATTCAAGACATTGACTAACCTCCAAATCAACCTTGAAAAATCTAGGGCCCTGAATATCTCACTGTCTCAACAAACACTAGACCAGTGCCAACAAAACTACCCATTTAAATGGAATCCATCTGTGATTACATACTTAGGGATCCAACTACCCTCACAATTATCCAACATATATGCCAAACATTACTTGCCCATACTGCAGAGCATCCAGCATGACCTCAAATCTTGGTCTACCAGCAGGCTCTCCTGGTTCAGTAGGGCAGCTAACATTAAAATGGCCTCCCCAGGATCCTTTATGTAATGCAGACAGTTCCAATCAAGCTACCCAAAACATTCTTTATTTCGATACGCAGAGCTTGTTCTGAATTTATATGAGGGAAATCACACCCTATAATAAGCTTTGAGAGATTGTCAATCCCAAAGTTGAAGGGAGGTATTGGCCTCCCTGACTTTGGGAAATATCATCAAGCACACCAGCTGACCAGAATTATTGACTGGAACATACATTCCAAAACAAAAGCGTGGGTAGACATTGAACATGCATTTCCATCTATACCGATATGTCAAATCCTGTGGATCTGGGAAAACCATATACCAAGAGATTTCACGCTACACCCGCTAATAGATTTCACGCTTAACACCTTCAGAGAAACATGTCAACAAGTTAAACTATCCACCGGGTCCCCTAACACCCATATGCCAAAACCCGGAATTCCCTCCTGGAAGGAGCAACAACTTCTTACATAACCCCAACACCAACCCGGCCATGGATTTACGTGCAGAAAATTTCTTCTCAGGGTTCAAATTTTTACCCCTCCCGAACTTAGCAGAACAGACATCGGGGAGTCACATCTCCTTTTGGTCATACATGCAAATCAAACATTTTCTTGATAATCCCAAAAACGCGTCCCAATTTCACAAGACCGCATACAGCGTTTGAAGCATTATGCACTAAAGACACCCCACAAACACTTGATCTCAGACATATATGGCATTTTGTTCTCGGACATAAACCCTAAAGACAACAAGGCAAGCAGGAGGTGGGAAAAAGAACTTGATATAGACCTAACTAACAAAGAGTGGGAACACATCTTCTCCTGCATGCACAAAGGGACTGTTAATGTTTCAGCCCAGCAAAATAGCACCAATGTATTCTCCAGATGGTACAAAACCCCACTTCTACTTCACAAAATATCTCCACATGTACCCTGAACTTACTGGAGATGTTCTAAGGAAACGGGCTCCCTTTTGCACATCTGGTGGGCATGCCCCCGTATCACACCCTACTGGAATGAGATCCACCATCTTATCTCACAAATTACCGTTTATCCGATAGACTTTACACCAGCACAAATGCTTCTTCATCATTCATCCATCCTAAAAAACTAAATTAAGGATGATTGGTAGTTATCCCTAAACCCAGCGCTCCTAGTTAGTTATTTTTGGGTGCATTTTAGTCCCTGACTTTATCCGGCTGCTGCTGTGTTAATTTACAATGCTCTGTGCTGTCATTTAACTCTTAGTGTGCTTGATTTTGCTCACCAGTTGTCAAATGTCAGCAGCGCCTGGATGTCTTTCTGCTGTTAATAGTTTTCTCTGTGTATTTTTTCTAAACATCAATGCTCTCATAAATGTTCTTACATATTTCTGTGCATATAGTAAATAAATTATCTATAGCATAATATATATATATATGAATAACTCTAATGCCAATGCATATATAAAACTCTAAAATCAATGCATGTAAAAAACTTTTGATCAAATATGTATCAAGTCCATAAAATCCAATAAAACAGCGGTGCTCTATTACAGACATTAGGAGTTTCTGCCCGACTACCAGGGAATAGGAACAGAGGAAGGAGAGCGCTGGTAAAATCATTGTATAATATACAAAAGGCACACTGTTATAAGAAGCATTGTAAGCATGTTTTTAGGGGAAAGGGGGATTTTGTAAAATAAAGCATACGGTTTTACACTATGAGTCTCCACCCTTTGATCTTTACATGCCACTGAAATCAACTGACAGATGACCTATAACAGGAGAGAGCCGTAGGAAGAAAACACAGAGGGGTTGCCAGCTCACCCAAAAGAAGCAGGAAAACGCTACAAGACCATATCTCTGGTAAGTGGGGATCTGAAAGGGGATAAAGAAAGAGGAACACCATAGGCAGAAAAACAGAAGAGCGTCGCTTTGTGGACTGGTTCCGAATCCAAACCCAAAAAAGATTGGAAACAACGCAAAAAGAGAGACTATTTTAAATAAGGGAAAAAGTAATAGATCACCGCTGTTTTATTGGATTTTATGGACTTGATACATATTTGATCAAAAGTTTTTTTACATGCATTGATTTTAGAGTTTTATATATGCATTGGCATTAGAGTTATACATTTATATATATTATGCTATAGATAATTTATTTACTATATGCACAGAAATATGTAAGAACATTTATGAGACCATTGATGTTTAGAAAAAATACCCAGAGAAAACTATTAACAGCAGAAAGACATCCAGGCGCTGCTGACATTTGACAACTGGTGAGCAAAATCAAGCACACTAAGAGTTAAATGACAGCACAGAGCATCCTAAAAAACTATTACAACAAATCCCTACCACTACATTTATTAAACGCAGCTAAGATGACACTCCCAGTTCACTGGAAATCCCCCCAACCCTCCTACCATTAAAGATTGGTTTAAAAGAGTACATAAAATAGAAGAAATGGAAGAGCTTATACATCAAGCTAATGAAACACAATCGAAATTTAGGAAAACATGGTTTTGTTGGCAGCACAATCTACAAATATACCCACCACCTGGATCACTAAACTGATTCAGTTCAAGAGGCCTGTGCTGTGTCAGGGAGAGGGGAGAGTTCACCCTCTCCCTCCTCTACCGCCTACCCCCCCTTCCCTCCAACACTGCTCTACACTCCTCCCTTTTCTGCTCCTCTCCCTTCCTCCTACTGACCCCCCCACCCCCTTCTTACAGACCATGACTACTACCTCTATATGCCAGATGGATAATTATATAAGATAACATGACAACTCCCTCATTACACTCCTGATCCGATAAAACTAGCAAAAACGCACCCTCTTACACCATAATACATACTTATCCTTCACCAGGCATGAATCTCACAACACGACCTACTCAGTTTAGGGCTGCGAGAGGTTCGGTGACCACGCCCAAACAGAATAGAGGGATCACACTCAACAGAGATCCGACCAGGTAAAGGGTGGGGAGGAAATAAAGGCCGGGTCCACAAGCTTAAATCCTGCTTAATTAAGGGATGTTTATCAAACAATATACCCAGAATCTAAGTTTTAGTCCACCTATCCAAGACTTAAGTGACAGAGGATCGATGACTTAGATTAATGAGCCAAGACTTACCTTAAATTATGTCTGTACACAATAGCGCTCAGAACCAGACTATCTGCTAACATAAAGAGGCGCAAACGAATCACAAACGCTATATTGTTATCAAAATTGTTTACGTATATGTACCTTCTTGTACTGCCACAGTAACATTGTACCCTTCACCTTCTTTGTTCTCTCACCATATCTTGGTTTTAGAAAGGCTATTTGTACAATTGTTTTCAATAAAGCCTTTCTTGGGAAAAAAAAAAAAGAACATAACTTTCTCCTAAAAGGGAGTCCCACCCTTTTAAAAGTCAGCAGCTACAAAAAGTGTAGCTGCTGACTTTTAATAATCGGATATTCACCTGTCCCAGTCTCCATCGATGCGGCCGCCCACAGCATCGCTCTTCTCCCCCTCCTCTGCGGCACCGGCATCACAAGTGTGGGCACCTGGCTATGGTTGCAAAGCTGGGCGCGCACTGCACATGCGCGAACCGTGCTGCACCTTGTGAATGGCCGGGGTATCTTCTGCTACCTGTGACGTGTCCCAGAAGATTGCCAGATGGGGGAAGGTGAACTTCCTTCTGGCTCCGCAGCACCAGGAGAGGAAGTGGGACCTGGGACCCTGTGAAGTTGGGTGGGACTTTGCTTTAAATCATTATTAGAATAAGTGAGTGTTTGAGGTTTGGTAAGGTCAATTTTGTTTTTTCACACTGGGCTAATATAAACTTATATAAAATCATTGGAAAAAACAACTTACAAATGGGCATTTAAAAAACAGCTTATTTTCATTTTACAACAGTTGCTCATTTACATTTTATTTATTTTTTATATTAGAATCAAAGTTTGGTAGCCAAGCTCAGCATAGTCACTTCTATAAATGATCTGAATCCAGATGCTGAGGCCAGGACAAATGCTAAGCAAAGCCTATCACTGTATATATGTGTAGGGATGGTATCTCAGCTCAAATATGAGAAAGCTTGCGGTTATCTGGCCAAATTCCACCAAGGACTGAGCATCGTTAATTCATATAAAAGTCAAAATTTTATTGCAAATACAACAGAAAAAAAGTTTTTTTCTTTCAATACCATTTACTTATTCCTCAGGAAACATCCAACTAGGGCAAAAATTCAGAAGTAAGAAATGTAATAAAATATTACAGCAATGGAATATCTTCCAGAATCTACTGGTATTTTCAGTACAATATGAAATGCTGCATTTAATAGATGCCACACCTTATGATTAATTACTTACACAACATAACATTCATATTACCTGAGGTCATTACATTTAATAAAAGGAAAGGGTACTTCTATAGCTAGGTGAGAATTACAGATCAAATACAAACTTTATTAGTAACAAAACAGATGAAGCTAGATTGTTTTTTCCTAACTGCATCTGAACAGTCACAATCCCTCACTCTCTACTTGGACAATATAAGTAGTATATACACTATATTACCAAAAGTATTGGGACACCTGTCTTTTCACGCACATGAAATTGAATTGCATTCCAGTCTTTGTAGGGTTCAGTATTGAGTTGGCCTACCCTCTGCAGCTATAACAACTTAAACTCTTCTGGGAAGGCTGTCCACAAGCTTTAGGAGTGTCTATGGGATTGTTTGACCATTCTTCCAGAAGCGCATTTGTGAGGTCAGGCACTGATGTGGGACGAGAAGGCCTGGCTCGCAGTCTTCGCTCTAATTCATCCTAAAGGTGTTCTTTCAGGTTAATCTCAGGACTCTGTGCAGGCCAGTAAAGTTCCTCCACCCTAAACTTGTTCATCCATGTCTTTACGGACCTTGCTTTGTGCACTGGTCCAAGTCATTTGGTCGAGGGAGGGATTATGGTGTGGGGCTGTTTTTCAGGGGTTGGGCTTGGCTCCGCAGTTCCAGTGAAGGGAACTCTTAAGGCATCAGCATACCAAGACATTTTGGACAATTTCATGCTCCCAGCTTTGTGGGCACAGTTTAGGGATGGCCCCGTCCTGTTCCAATATGACTGTGCACCAGTGCACAAAACAAGGTCCATAAAGGTGAGCGAGTTTGAGGTGGAGGAACTTGACTGGCCTGCACAGAATCCTGACCTCAACCCAATAGAACACCTTTCGGATGAATTAAGCGCAGAGACTGCGAGCCAGGCCTTCTCGTCCAACAACAGTGCCTGACCTCACTAATGCGCTTCTGGAAGAATGGTCAAACATTCCCATAGACACACTCCTAAACCTTGTGAACAGCCTTCCCAGAAAACTTGAAGCTGTAATAGCTGCAAAGGGTGGCCGACTCAATATTGAAGCCTACAGACTAAGACTGGAATACCATTAAAGTTCATGTGTGTGTAAAGACAGGCATCCCAATACTTTTGGTAATTTAGTGTATTTAAATTATCAGCAAATGGTAAATGAAAAGTTAAGGACTCCAGGGCTATAGCAGCAGTGCTTAAAGTGGATGTAAACCTGATTCATGAAATTTGAGCTGGGCACATATCTGCAGTGTTTTGTTATCTCTATTCAAAGCACTGTCCCGTAGCGGTCCCCTGCCCCTTTCTTCTGTTATCAGCCTGATAACTTCTGACAAATTCTCAATCACAGGAGATAAAAGCAGCCCAAGTTTTGTGTTGGGGAGGGAGCTATAAATAGATTAGCAGAGCCCTGAACTATTCAACAAACAGAGCTGAAAGTCTCTACCTATAAGGAGGGGGGGGGTGCCTTTCCTCCAATTAGTTGCCTTGGCTGTATGCCCATGCTTCACTGCAGTGCTGACTAAGAAGAGAAAATCTCTTAACATAATGTGCACTTTCTAAACAGCATATAAATGTGAAGACAACAGATATACATGTAAAACTTATGTAGGGAGATTTGATTCATCTCTGTGTATCATCTGAGGCTGTTCACTTCACTGGGTATATGTGAGGGTTTACATCCACTTTAAATATAATCTGGAAGCATGTGCTGTTAACCTATAAGAATCTCATAATAGCAGCAGCAACTAGTGGCCATGTCCCATCCTAATGACGATGATGCTGGTCCTACACTGATTAGGCTGCAGAAGTGATGACAATGGTGAGAGGGTCGGCAACAAGACCAACTGGAGATCGTCATCAACTGGAAATGGTTGGAAAGAAGTTTATGGGTGTAAAAATAAATTGCTGTGCATTATTCAATCAGCTTGCAAAAATAAGCAAAAGATTCTTTATGAGATGAGGGTGGGTCAGAATCAATTTTGTTGCATTTTAATTTGGGCTTTGAGTCCTGGTTCACATAGAAGCGGTGCAGGAACCAGCACGATTATAAAGCCGGTTCCTGTATCGCTCCTCTCTCGCAGTCCGTTCACACTGCCTTCTGCAAACCAAATTACAGAGTTAATGACACCCCAGTTTTCTTCACAGATAGCAGTGCGAACTGTGCACTTGCACATGCATCGCATCGCATAGGTGAGAACACCCATGCAATGCGATTCTAGTGCGGGGAAAAAAAAAAAAAAAGCACATGTACCTTTTTTGTGCGAGTCTAATGTGAGTTCAGCCATACAAGTGGGCTGAACTCGCATTTCTCAGAGATCACATCAGTCTGAATCCGGGCTAAGGTATAATTATATTGACTTCATATGTACAGTATGTGAAAGCGATGGTCTCCACCAAATAGTAAGCTTTTGATTAAATGTGTAGAAGCATCACATGTTGAATAGAACAATTTTGTGTGCTGATATTTAAATCCAGAGAAATGAAAAGGGTCTGTTGTCCAAAGCAACTAATCAGGTTTTGAGGCCTATGTTTCTATGATATGAAAATAAAATGGTATCCATTTCCATTTTTTTTTTTTTTTTTTTTTTGAATCCTATGGTAAAATAAAAGTATAGTATCTTTGTATCCGGAGTTTTGGACTAATCAACGAAACCTGTTGTCTGGGAAAAGTAAAGAGACCTAAATTTATAGTCGTGTGTTTTAACAAGATAAGTTGTACACTACGAAGATGTGTAAATTAGTTTTCGAATGATAAACCACCTCTGGTAGCGAAAGTGTATGACATGTATACTTCAGTTATATTAATATGGAATCGGGCCTAA
Source organism: Glandirana rugosa (assembly GCA_018402905.1). NCBI lineage: Eukaryota > Metazoa > Chordata > Amphibia > Anura > Ranidae > Glandirana > Glandirana rugosa. The sequence goes on along the minus strand of BLSH010132479.1, from coordinate 104,878 downwards.
GTCTGACTACACTAGAGACTCTTTACGCTCAAGTCGGGTGAACATACCGACTTGAGTGTAATCTGAGCGTGTTTTTTCCATGTACACGAAAAAAAAAAAAAAAGGGGCGTGATCTTAGCGTAACGTACCCACAAGAGTGGATACGCTACGCTACGTACACGTTCACGT
>BLSH010132479.1:40638-53370 GCA_018402905.1 Glandirana rugosa | reverse complement strand
AGCTCTGTCTCGGATCTGTTGCACTGGTTGTGCCTACAAAAGTTTGGATTACCGCAATTTAAGTCTGTGCTCCTGACACAGTCAGGAGAACTACTCACTGTTTTACCTACTAACGGTCATATGGTGAACCAATAGACTCATTGACCATCCTATTTTACCGTTGGATTACAATTAGGGGTGGATTGTTAAGAAACTCCTTCCTTATTCCAGATATACATGGTACCCCCTGCAGTGAAATTAGGAACCCAGCGGGAGCTCGACATATTGTGAGATGGCCCACATGACTTGATCTCCCTTGGAACTTCGGAGGGAGCGAGCTCGCTTCCTGCACAGGTCCCCCTCTTGCAGCCAGCGTGCTGGTTTGGGGATGGAGACCCTCCGAAGTTTTAGGGGGATGGGTAGGGTGGAGGGAGGGGAATGTTTCCCTACAGGGGCTGTTTTTTTTTTTTTTTTTTTTTGTTTTAAGCTTATTACTTGACTAAAAGCATTCTTACAGCATTGCACTGCCTTAAGTTTAATTCCATCCGGGTCCAGCAGCCCTGTCCACGGACGGTCAAATGCCCTCATCCTGAATATTATGTCTGCAGGATTGGATTATGTCTTCCCTTAAAATCTTATCTTGGAACACCAGGGGGCTGAATTCCCCAACCAAACGCTCACTGGTGTTCCAATTTATCAAATCCTATATTATGCATATTTGTGTGCTCCAGGAGACCCATTTGGTGGGCAGCAAGATCCTGGCCCTTAAAAACCGTGGGTAGGGTATCACTATTACTCCACATACTCAAATTTTGCTCGGGGAGTTAGTGTTTTGATTTTAAAGTTGCTTCTCTTCAAACTCTTGGACCTGGCCCTGGATCCAGATGGCAGATAAGTCATTATTCTTTGAAGTGGATTATAGTAGACGTGAACCTGCTGCCTCCGGCCTCCCTGGTGCTGCTGAACCAGATAACGGCCAAAATAGCAGAGTTTGCCACTGAAAATATAGTTATCCTAGGCGACTTTAATTTAGTCCCTGACCCCGGCATGGACAGGTTGTCGAGCACTGCCCCCCCCTCACCCCGGGCTGTTGACATGGGTAGAGACGTATGGACTGACTGACGTGTGGAGGTGGAGACATTCGCAATCCCTGGCCTACACATGCCACTCAGCTTCCCATCGGACTTTCTGACGCATAAATCTGGTCTTCGCGGGCAGGTCTGTCCTGCCTTGGCTCAATCCCAACAAATCTTTGAGCAGGGGGAGAGATTGGGGTGGCTGTTAGCCTGGCTTTCCAGGGAACAATCGGGAGGGATTAGTGTTCCCCATATCCAGGGACCCTATGGAGACTTACTATATACCCCTGAGAAGATTAACCAATGCTTTGCCTAGTTCTATAGGTCCCTTTATAGCTCCAGGGCTACGTATGGGGAGGAGGAGTTGACAGCATACCTTGACGGCATAGACATCCCGGTTTTACCCAGACTTACAGTAACAAATTGGATGGGTCCATCACGCTGAAGGAAATTTTGAGGGCGCTCAAGGTGCTTCAGCCCGGTAAGACCCCTGGTCCTGGTGGCATTCCGGTGGAGTTCTACAAGCAGTACTCTGCCGATATAGCCGCAAAAATGCAAATGCTGTTTAGTGAGGCACTGGAACTGGAGGCACTCCCACCCTCAATAGGCGAAGTGGTCATAGTGGTCATCCCCAAACCTGGGAGGGACCCCTCTCTGTGCTCCTCATACAGGCCCATCTCTCTCCTAAATGTCAACGCCAAGGTGCTGGCCAAAATCCTTGCCAATAGACTGAACATGGTCCTTACTGAATTGGTTCACCTGGATGAGATAGGATTTATGCCAAGGCGGGGTACGGACATTAATATTAGAAGGCTGTTCACACATATTGCCGAAGCACGGCCTGATGTGGCAGGAGTGGTGGCCTCTCTGGATGCGGAGAAGGCCTTTGATTGGAATGGAGGTACTTGTGGGCTGTCTTAACTAAATTTGGCTTTGGCCCTAGATTTATGTTGTGGCTGCGTATGCTCTATAACAACCCGTGAACACGAGTGCGTACTAATGGCAGCCTATCAAACTCTTTCCCTCTGGGGCGGGGTACGCGTCAGGGCTGTCCCTCATCTTCGGGATTGTTTGCATTGGCCCTGGAGCCTCTGGCAGTCCTGATCAGAGCGGACAGCGGAGTGAAGGGCATAATGGTGGCACCGCTGGAGGAAAAGCTATCCCTCTATGCGGACGACACTCTGCTCTACCTAGTGTATGGTTCCGGGTCTCTGCAGACTGCAATGATACTATTTGAGCAGTTTATTCTTCTCTCCGGAATTCGTATAAATTGGGATAAGTAGGTACTGTTTTCCGCTCCACCCCTCCGCTCCACATCCTGATATGGTCACTCCTCTTAGGTGGGTGGACGAGTTCACCTACCTGTGGGTAGGGGTCACCAGCACCACCGACGAATACCTGGAAAAGAACATATATCCCCTCCTAGCCCAATTCACTACTAAATGCGCTGCCTGGGGCGGCCCATCACATCACAGCCCCAGGTTGTGACGTCATGAGGGTGGGGGCTCATGATGACGTCATTGTGTGGCCCCACCCCATGCCAATATAAGGCAACCACGCAGCACGGACCCAGCATTCGAGTGGAAGAGAGCGATGGGTCAACATCTCCAGAAATAGAAGGAGAAGAAGAAGCGGGAGAAGCTAGCCGGGGAGACAGCGGCAAAAGAGCAGAAGACCCCGCAAAAGAGCTGAAGAAAGAAAATGATGGAGAAGAGAGGAGAGAAGACGCTGGAGCTGATTTAATAAAATATTTTAAAAAGCTGTGTAGCGTGTTTTTTTTGTACACTTTTTTCCCCAGGTAAATGGGTAGGGGTACGATGTACCCCATACTCATTTACATAGGGTGGGGGGCCCCTTTATTAAAGAGGGCTTCCAGATTCCGATAAGCCTCCGCCCGCAGACCCAGACAACCAACGGCCAGGGTTGTCGGGAAGAGGCTCTTGTCCCCATCAACATGGGGACAAGGTGCTTTGGGGTGGGGCGCAGTGCCCCCCCTGCCCCAAAGCACCCATACTCCCCATGTTGAGAGCATGCGGCCTGGTACGGTCCGGGGGGGGGGGGCGCTCGCTCGTCCCCACCCCCTTTCCTGGCCTGCCAGCCTGCGTGCTCGGATAATGGTCTGGTATGGATTTTGAGGGAGACCCTACACCGTTTTTTTCGGCGTGGGGGCACCTCTTAAAATCCATGCTAGATCGAAGAGCCTGGTATGCTCTTGAGGGGGAACCCCACGCAAATTTTTTTGCGGGGGTTTCCCTTTAAGACCCCTAGCACACAAATCACGCTGCAAGTTGGATCATCGTGATCCGACTTCTGGTGCGACTTCTATTCAAATCAATGGGCTCCCATAGTGAACCACTGATTTTGAATAGAACGCCTGACAAGGCTTAACGCTGTGTATACCTCGTTAAGCAACGTTATTGAGCATTTTGCCGGCTCGGCGTCAAAAACACCATGACGCTGCAGCTTCGGAACGCACTGGTCCCGCGTTCTAGCTACAGCTCTCTACTGCTCAAAAACTTCAGCGTTTTTAGAGGGCCATTGAATAACATGGAGAGCTGCAAAAAACGCCCAAAAACGTGGCGTTAAAAAATGCCCGTGTGTATGAGGGCAAAAAGATTTGGAAGCTGTGTTGGGGGGGGGTTGTTTTTATATTGCTGGGTTTAGTAAAACTTTAATAAAGAACCCAAATACTCACATTCACACCCAAGCATAGCATATTCCTGGTAATTTTAATGTTTTTTAAGCAATCTTCCATTTATCAAGCTTTAGGTGTCTGTTTCCTAAGCTGGGAGGAGAGGAGTTCATGCGGTGCAAACATGCATGTATCATGTGTTCACATGAACCATTGAACGCTCTGGGGCTGAAAACTTCTGAATACACACACAAAAATTCATGTACTTTTTTGAGTGTAATGTGCCTTTTGCGTGTTTTAAGCCACATTACCACTGAACTCTATTAGACATTATGTTATAATGAAAGCACAGCAGAGATGCAGCATGCAGGACTTTAATACACTTTCATCAAAATGTGCGTTCTAACAGATAGAGCCCACAAAACACACCGCACACATGTGAACCGCCCTGGGGCAACTGAGTGTACAAGTGTAAACAAGGACAAGTAGAAAGAATTGGATTCTGCATGTTGAGCATAGTCAGGCGTAGAGAAACAAGCTGAGAAATGCTCAAGTGTGTATGAGCCCTAAATAAATGTACTTATCCAAACAAATAATTAGCAACATGTATCTTTCTTTACTCCATTCTCCTTTCCCACAAGTCTTTCCCGCCTGCGCTCCGCATCCTCCCAGGCCGGCTTCTTCTTCCTTGCTCTGTGCCAGTGTTCTATCAGATTAGAAAACCCGTCAGATAATGTAACGGAACTGACATTTCGTCAGCTATGCATGCGTTCCACCGCTACCACAGCTGACATTAACACCTGCAGTCAGAAGGCGGCAGTGGACATCTTACTACACCCAGCTACGTCTTGAATTTCAGTGTAATTTTAGCAATAAAGTGAGCGTATATAAATAAATATAGTATATTGACATCTGTGAAGATGTTTAATTTTGAAAGCCTAAAGTTTAAGCACTGACCAGTGTGGGGTGTACCAAGATGGCCTCCGCCACCTTCCTACTGCTGGTGTCCAGCTTCTTTCAAAATGTAACATCAAAACAGCATCACAGATGTCAATATACTATATTTATTTATATACGCTCACTTTATTGTTAAAATGACTCTGAAATTCAAGACGTAGCTGAGTGTAGTAAAATGCCGCTGCCACCTTCTGACTGCAGGTGTTCTGTCAGATTAGCAAACCTGGTAGCGGTGGAACGCACATGCAGCTGACGGAACGTCACTTCCGTTACCTAAATTGACAAAACATCGGTCCTCTTACAACCCCAGATTGTTCACATACACTGTACAAGATCTGAGGTGTTATTCACAAATAGGCAGTAGGGATGAGCTTGTGTGAGTCTTCACCCACCTGAGTTAAAGTGGTTGTCAACCTGTGACAACCACTTTAACCTACAGGTAAGCCTATAATAAAGCTTACCTGTAGGTGCCCTGCATATCTCCTAAACCTGCACGGTTCGGGAGATATGCAGTGTATATTTTTTGTGCCAACGTCATTTCGGCACATGCGCAGTGAAGAAATGGCCTTCGTGACGTTTCTCCACTGACACTGTGCCGTGACTGGTGGCTCCCGCGCAGTGACGTCACGTGACTCCGGCCAGTCACAGCGCCGGAGTCGTTGCCCCAGAAGCGAGAGGGGCAGAAGATCGACGCTGCCAGCACAGGGGACATCACAGGCTACATTTGCAGGTAAGTGGCACATAATGGGCTACTATGCGATGCATAGTAGCCCATTATGCTTCTAATTTACAGGGGACTGTAGAGGAAGTAAACCCAATCTGGGTTTCCTTCCTCTTTAATCCTTGATAGGCACCACAAATTTAGGTGCAGTGCATCTGGTAAGGTTTTCCTGGAAGGCACTGGTGATGAAGCTTTCCCAGGGGACAGCGGTGAGGCCAGGGTTACGTCACCAATGCCTAAGGGGAACCAGAAGAAGAGCGGTAAAGCTCAGTACACACTATAAGAAAATCGCACAAACGATCGTCTGGTTTTCCTCGATGTTTCACAGCAGGTTGAAACCAAAGATGGTACTAATTGTACGAAAATTCTCGAACGACAAAGGTTTTTTTTTTGTTTATTGTTTCTGATCATGCGCCGTCTTTCATGTTTGATTTTTCTCATACGAAAACCATATGAAAACAGTACACATTAAACTAAAATCGTTTGTTCTGTTCACATACGGGAAATATTTTGGAGTTTATCCCTTCGGACATTTTTGTTTGGAAAGTCGGAATCGGATGTGGAAAGTTGTGTACACACTGCAGAAGAATCAAACAATCGTGCCTTGTGCGGAATTTCTCCGTGTGCACCCCACTTTAGGTGACTCTACAAGTTGACTTCTATGATGTTTTTAGATGACGACCAGGAATAGGACACCGACCACGCCGATTGTAGACGGTCGGGATTGGCCACGGAGGACAGATATGGGAAGAGCGCAGAACGCTTTCCAAACTCTTGCTGTAATTGTTCAGCCATGACGTCATACCCTATGTGTGCTCTCCCAGGAAATAACCCTTACATTGCCAAGGTAGACACCGAACAGCTGGAAGTCCTAAGATTTGGAAGTTTCCAGAAAGATCGGAGAACTTCCGCCCACACTGCTCTGTCCATGTGAGTGGCAGTGCCCGGTGTTCTGAGCCCCCCAGTACAAGAGTACGCCCTCCGCCTGAGCCCCCCCAATACCTGATAAAGACGAGCCCTCCGCTGTCCGGGGAAGGAAGTCCTCTCCCTCCCCCCCGCGATCACCTTCTCCTAACACCTCCGCGGATGACCCTTTTCGTCCTCCTCCAATCGTTTCGCTGACACGGAGCTCACCGCACAAAGAATGGTTGCGAAATCATACGGGTCTTTCCCCGAAAAAGCAGCATGATGCAATCGTCTAAGTGACAGCTCGGGCAGCCAATTAAAAGGCGATCTGGTGGAGCCGCAGGTTGGCGAAAGCCCACTCTGTGGGCGGTAGAGGGCGCTCTGACGCTTACGTAATGGATAAAGTGTGTGACTGGACGGGCTTTCCGGGCAGGTCACGTGACGCGGCGAGGAGGGGCTTGGTCAGGTGGGTGTGATGTCACCCCGGGTTTCCGCTGTCACCTGAAGCTGCTTGGCTCTGGAGCACAATGGCGGCCAGTGTCGGCCTTTACTCAGCACGGCTCGCGGCCAGGGCAGGAGGACTCCTGAGGACACCAGGGAAACCTTCCACAGTAATTGGTGTGCCCCGCCGGACCGCTGTCACCACAAGTACCGGGGCCATTTATCCCAAACCGGAGAAAGTGAGTCCGTATGGGAGGAGGGGAGGGGGCTCCGTGCTGGGATTTGTATGGTGAAGAGAAGGTCATACACTGAAATCTCTCTCCGGCCTTAACAACCATTGTTCTGTCTCCTTCCATGTACCAGCCCTCCTCTTCTGGGACCTTCCTCCACAATGCTGCAGACCCAGACCTGTCTCCTGGAGCGGACTAGGGTTGCCACCTCATCTCTTAAAAACCGAACACATATTAATTGCACAGGTTCTGTTGCTGATTAAGGTGGTAATTAAACTCACTTGGTGCCTCATCTGCATTAAATTAGCTTAAGAACCTGTGTGATTCATATGTGTTCGGGTTTAAAGGGATGAGGTGGCAACTCTAGAGAGTACCCCATTACTAGGTGCCCATTCACACCAAACACACAGCGGGCTGCATTAAGGCCCCATTCACACTTGTGCGACTTGGGACGGCGAAGTCGCATGACGAGTCGTACCCCATAATTTCCAATGAATGCAATTCTTATCTCTGTGACTTCAAGTCTCAGCGATTTTTAACCACTTCAGCCCCGGAAGGATTTCACATTTTAGGACCAGAGCACTTTTTGAGATTCGGCGCTGCGTCGCTTTAACTGACAATTGCGCGGTCGTGCGATGTTGTACCCAAACAAAATTTGTGTCCTTCTTTTTTTCCCCACAAATAGAGCTTTCTTTTGGTGGTATTTGATCACCTCTGCGTCATTTCTGATCGCCGCTATAAACAAAAGAGCGACAATTTTGCAAAAAGACCCAAATTTCTTACTTTTTGATAAAATACAAATCCAAAAAATAAAAAAACATTTTTTTTCATCGGTTTTGGCCGATTTAAAATCATCCTCATATTTTTGGTAAAAAAAAATCGCAATCGGCGTTTATTGATTGGTTTGCGCAAAAGTTGCCGCCTTTACGGATGATGAGAATTAATTTCTGAGGTTTTTATTAGTAATGGCGTCGATCTGCGATTTTTAGCGGTACTGCGATATCGCGGCGGACATGTCAGACCATTTTGACACTTTTTTTGGGACCATTGCCTGCCAGTGCCATCCCTAACAGTGCTATATGCACCTGTGCCACCTAGCAGTGCCACCTATCTGCCCATCAGTGCCGCCTATGAGTGTCCATCAGTGCCACGTATCAGTGCCCATCAGTGTTGCTTATCAGTGCTGCATATGTGCCCCATCATCAGTGCAACCTTATCAGTGCCTCCTCAGTGCCTGTCAGTCTAGCCTCATCAGTGTAGCCACATCAGTGCCCGCCAGTGAAGGAGAAAATGTACTTTATACAAAGTTTTGTGACAGAAACAAAGAATTTTTTTTTTTTTTTTTCAAAATTTCTTTTCTTCTTTTTTTATTTATAGTGCAAAAAATAAAAACCGCACAGGCGATCAAATGCCACCAAAAGAAAGCTCTATTTGTGGGAACAAAATGATAAAAATTTTGTTTGGGTACAATGCCGCACGACCGCGCAATTCTCATTCAAAATGCAACAGCACTGAAAGCTGAAAATTGATCTGGGCGGGAAGTGTTCTAAGTGCCCGGTATTGAAGTGGTTAAGAGCTATGGGCGGAAGTGACTTCAGATGTCGCTTCCGCCCTGCAATGCTATGGAGCCGAGTGGGTGGTATTGTCCGCTAACTCGGCTTCCAGCGCAGGGGCTAGTGGACCCAATCGTCTCTGCTGCTACCGGCGGGTCCGGTAAGCAGCCGAGTTGACAGGAAAACGGCAGGGGGGCACCTCTCCCGCCGCTGAGTGATCTTGCGGAGAATCCGCCTCTGTGACCACTTTTATCACACGCAGAATCGCTGGCTAAAAAAATACCGGGGTTATGGTAGCTATCTGCTCTGCTACCATAACAACGGTATTCCGCTTTAAAGAGGCCACCGTCATATGACTGTGGCGGTCCGGTGGCGGTGCTTATTCATTCAGTCGCATCAAATTAGCAGCAAAATCGTGTGACTTTCAAGTCGCACAAGTGTGAAAGGGGCCTTAATCAGATCTTCATTCCAAAATCCCCCCTTTGTCTTTATGTACACAGGATGTTCAAAAACCTCTCCTGAACGATGGAACTTAACAGCTAGTAACCGGCGGTTAAAAATGTCTGTGTGTTAATGCATGTTTAGAAGCGTTTTTTACATTGTAAATGGTCAGAAATACATCTCTGTGAAAATGCTTATTAACAAAATGCGTCTAAGCTCGAGTTACCGCGTTTAGACGCGTTTGCATGCAGTTTACAAGCATTTGGCATTTCAAATGCCAATAAACTTCTGTCCTGAATGCAATTTTCTCTAGTCATTCTTGCAGGAAGGCACAGCTGAGAGTTGACTGGTCTCACCTGGACAGGAAACACAATCAAGAACATAGTTTAAAAGGCCCCACCCTCCTTCTGCCCCTCAGTTTTTCATTGTGTTTCCCACAGGGATGCAGCGAAACATTTTATTTTTCTCCCATTGGATCAAGGCCTGGGGCTGAGGTCCCTCTCATGGCAGACCAGTGGTGGATGCCGGTCGGGGACAAACTTGCTCAGTTCTAGGGGGATTCCCATAAGTCTCAAGGGGGGGGGGGGCAGCCTGAAAGTGATGGATGGCAGGGGCCTCCCCCTGAGAACTGGGGGAGCCTGGGGGCAGTGATGTCTTCCCTGAACCCTGGGGACCATATTCCCACTCCCTCCTCCTACCAGAAAGTGTCGGATCGAGCAGGCCGTCTGTAGGGCTGGCTAGGAATCTCCTGGATCTCAGGCTGCAAGTTCAAAGGCGCAGGTTATGTACTCTGGCGGTGTTTGCTGCCCAGCATAGCCATAGGAACGTGGGGCTCGTGCTCACTGTGAGCTCCTTTGAACGTTGTCGTGGCCTGGGAAAGTCCTCACTGGTGCCCAGCGCACTAGAGGCCATATCCGGGCAGGAGAAACAGGCAGGGGTCGGCCACCAGATCTAAAAAGACCCCATCCCGCTCTAAACGTTGCAGTTATTGCAACGACAAGCTTCCTCAGGGACGCGCAAAGCTGTTTTGCTTTAAGTGCATCCATAAACTGGCGGGCAAGGAGACCACTCAGGTCATGAAAGATTGCCTGACCTTACATTCTGAGATGCTAGCTACCCTTCAGGCCTTTAAAGCTACTACTGGATCCAGCGGTCAGGCTGAGTCCCTCTCTCTAGTAGGGAGGATTCCCCATCCCAGTAGGGGACCTCCTGAGGTAGTACAGGGGGGTCCTTTAGAACCCCAACCGGGCTTGTCTCTGGGGAGGAAGAGGCTGGCCATTCGGAGCTAAGCTCCTCAGAGGAGGGGGAGGATCCTGATTAGGATAGCCAGGACAGTGAAGAATCTAGGCCTGGCAGACACCTGTTTTCGGTGGAGGATATGGAAGGCCTCTTGAGGGCTAATTAATCTTCCGAGGAGATCCAGCAGTAAGCACCTAAGGTTTCAGCCCCAAGACAGGATGTACGGGGGTTGTCTAAACCTGTCAAAAACTCTAGGTCCACCAGTCTCTCAGGGATATAATTCTGAGGGAATGGAAGGAACCGGAGAGGAAGATCCTGAGGCTGAAAACCTGGAAACACAGGTGTCCCTTTAGCGAGGAAGATGAGGAAAAGTTCCTCAAAGTCCCCAGGCTGGATACCTCCTTGGCCCAGGTATCCAAGCATTCTGATCTGTCCTTCAAGGATGCAGGCAAGATCTCCGATCAGATGGACAGAAAGTCAGAAACTTTGCTGCGTAGGGCTTGGGAGGCTAATGCAGCAGCTATGGACCCTGCATTGACCTCCGCTTGTGTTGCCAGGAACACAGATGCCTGGGTAGGCATGCTAGTGAATAAATTCCAAAGAGGTTTTGGATACCCTGGAGATGATTGGGAAAGCGGTAGCTTTCCTGGCTGACTCGTCAGTAGAAACAGTAAGGGCAAAGGCCAAGTCAGCAGCCCCCTAAATTTATCCGGGAGAGCACCTTGGGTAAAGATGTGGGATGGAGATTTCACGTCTAAGTCTCGACTTTGTGGGATACCCTTCGAGGGCTCCCTGCTCTTTGGGACAGGCTTTGAGCAGGTTCTGTCCCATTCAGCCGAGAAAGGAAAGAAATTTCCAGTGAAGCCCAAAAAGGGTAAGGATAAGATTTTTTTCGAGGCCCCCTTGCCAAGGACAGGTTCAAAGGAAAGTGGGGGGGGGGGGTTGGGAAGGTAAAACCGAAAGGAGGAATCCTTTTTTCCAGTCCCGGTCCTTCCACTAAGGAAGCTAAGTGACGCCAACCCACTGAGTGGAAGGCTCAGGTGGTTTCTCCCGCAGTGGAAGAAAATCACCCAGAGCCCGTACATTCTCCGCCTGGTAGAAGAGCCCTCCTCCAAACTTTGTCTTGACACTTGTCCCGAGATCCGCAGAAAGCAGAGGGGCTCCTGGAAAGCGTCCGGGAATTGCTGGATCAGGTGGTTGTCGTTCCAGCAGGACAGTTGGGGCGGCGGTTTTACCATATTTTTTGTGGTAGTGAAGCCCTCGGGAAAATTCTGACTAATTATAAATTTCCAAAAGATGAACAAGCACTTAAGATACAAAAAGTTCCATATGGAAGTATCTACACGGTCAGGAAACACCTCTTGGAGGGGGTTTTCATGATCGCGCTGGATCTGAAGGACACCTACTTCCATGTCCCAATTGCCCCAGAGCATCGGAGATTCCTGTGCTTTGCAATTAAGACGAAGCAGGGTGTCCAGCACTGGCAATACGGGGCACTTCCCTTTGGGCTGGCTTCCAGCCCAAGGATCTTTACAAAAATTCTCGCCGAGGTGGTCTCATATCTCCAGGGAATTGCCCTGATTCCATACTTGGATGACATGCTGATCTACGACTCATCCCAGGATCAGCTGTTGTTGGATCGGGACATAGTGATTTCCACCCTGGAAAGCCTAGGGTGGATGATCACCCAGGAGAAGCCCTCCCTAGAGCCATCGCAGACAAAGGGGTTCTTGGGCTACCAAGTGGATTCGGTAGCGCAAAAAAAAATTTCTCCCCCTAGAAAAGGTAAAGCAGGTTCAGGGAGCAGTGTTGGCCCTGTGTGAATCAAAGGTGGTGTTACTGACGGCCATCATGAGGGTCCTGGACCTAATGACATTGTGTATCCCTGCGGTACCTTGGGCCCAGCTCCACTCTCGAGACCTCCCAGAGGTTCCTTCTTGCCAGTTGGGACAGAAAGGAGTCCTTGGAAGGAAAGGTGTCCCTCCCAGGAAACATGAGGGAAACACTGGGTTGGTGGCTCAGTCCAGGGTGGGGTTCAAACAGTCGTCCCTGGACCCAACAAAAGCCTCTAAGCGTTACCACTGACTTGGGGGTGGGGGGCCCATCTGGAGGACCTTCAAGCCCAGGGATCCTGGGATCAGGCCCAGAGCAGGGCTTCTTCCAAATTCAGGAAGCTCCTGGCAGTCGGAGAGGCACTGAAGGTGTTCAGGGATCGGATCCAGGACAGGGAGGTTCAGGTATTCTTGGACAACGTTGTTGCAGTAGCCTACCTGAACCACCCAGGGGGAACCAAGCCCCGAAGGCTGGCACAGGAGATCCTCGAGTGGGCAGAGAGAAGGATTCCTTCAATCTCTGCAGCCCACATAAGGGGGGAGCACAATGTGGAAGCGGACTTTCTGAGCAGACGTCCCATTCAACAAGGGGAATGGGAACTATGCGACAAAGTCTTTGCTCTGATAAAGCAGCAGTTTGGTGGACCTGTTTGCCTCCAGAGAGAACAGGAAGGTTCCAAAATGTTTCTCTCCCCCCAGGGAGTTAGCGGGGGGGGGGGGGGGGT
>BLSH010132479.1:25592-40628 GCA_018402905.1 Glandirana rugosa | reverse complement strand
ACCCAACAAAAGCCTCTAAGCGTTACCACTGACTTGGGGGTGGGGGGCCCATCTGGAGGACCTTCAAGCCCAGGGATCCTGGGATCAGGCCCAGAGCAGGGCTTCTTCCAAATTCAGGAAGCTCCTGGCAGTCGGAGAGGCACTGAAGGTGTTCAGGGATCGGATCCAGGACAGGGAGGTTCAGGTATTCTTGGACAACGTTGTTGCAGTAGCCTACCTGAACCACCCAGGGGGAACCAAGCCCCGAAGGCTGGCACAGGAGATCCTCGAGTGGGCAGAGAGAAGGATTCCTTCAATCTCTGCAGCCCACATAAGGGGGGAGCACAATGTGGAAGCGGACTTTCTGAGCAGACGTCCCATTCAACAAGGGGAATGGGAACTATGCGACAAAGTCTTTGCTCTGATAAAGCAGCAGTTTGGTGGACCTGTTTGCCTCCAGAGAGAACAGGAAGGTTCCAAAATTTTTCTCTCTCCCCAGGGAGTTAGCGGGGCGGGGGGGGGGGGGGGTAGACTCCCTAGCTCACAGGTGGGACTTTGGCCTGGCGTATGCATTCCTTCCCCTTGCTCTCATCCCCAGGGTACTGCAGCTTAGCCGAACAGGGGTCTGTCTCATTCTTATCACACCTTGGTGGCCAAGGAGGGTGTGGTTTCCCACCCTGAAGAGGTGGTCAGTCACCCCTCCTCTTCATCTACCTCTCAGACAGGATCTCCTCTGCCAGGGACCGGTGTTTCATCCCGCTTCCAGGGTTCCTGTCCCTGATGGCCTGGTGCTTGAAAGGGAGCTCCTTAGAGGAAATGGGTGCTCAGAGAGAGTAATTGATACCCTCCTGCTGTGCAGGAAGCCGGTCACCAGGCGCATATACGCCAAAGTCTGGGGGGTCTTTTCTCGCTGGTGTTCGGCAAGGAAAGTCCGGCTCTCCCATCCATTCTGGATTTTCTCCAGGACGGGTGGATTTGGGTCTGGTAGTAAAGACCCTCAGGGTCCAGGTGGCGGCCCTATCAGTTTTTTTTAGGTAGGAGGCTAGCCGTGGATCCACTCGTAAAAAAATTTTTGTTGGCCAGAGAAAGGGTGACCCCGGTGAGGTTAGAGTTTTCTACCGTGGGATTTATCCTTGGTACTTGATGCCCTGACCAGGGAACCGTTTAAGCTGGTAGCTCAGACATGTCTTAAGTTTCTTTCTCTCAAAATGGCTTTTCTTTTGGCAATTACATCAGCCAGAAGTATAGGTGACTTACAGGCTCTGACAATTAAAGAGCCTTTCTCCTCTCGTCCTCCAGGACAGCCTCTGAGATATAGGGCTCCTCCATCTGGGACAGGAAACACATTCACCCGATCTTTAAAAGGCCGTCCTCCAGGTCTCCTCCCTCAGTTTTTTTGTGTTTCCTGCCGGATGGGAAGGAAGCATGGAGGGAAGTTTTTTTTTTTTTGTTTTTTTTGGGAGCTCCATGTCTCAGGGCTATCCTGAGAGGAGACCTGGTACACTGTTTTGGCCTGCGCACCCCTCCGTCCAGAACTGCAGGGAGGAGAGAGGTAGCGAGTCCCCCACCGTCAGAAGCTCGGAGAGAGGTGAGCTAGCGGTCCCTGCCTCACCAGCTGAAGTGCTGAGCACGGGACTTACCTGGCCTGCGGGCAGGAAGGTCTGGAACCATTACAGCACGAACGGGCTTTTCAGGCGTTTGTTGGTGGTGTGCACCTGGAACGAGCATGTCAAATGTTCGTTGGCGGTGTGCGGGGCGATTTCGCGCTCTCCGGAGTGGGAGGAAGCATGCGTGGGAGGTGGGGCTAACCTTAAGCACAGGTTTCCTTTTGACAAAGGTTCTGCTCATCCCTGGAACAAGGTGCCAAAATTGGATGCGCCATTAGCCAAGATCTCTAAGAAGACGGACTTTGCATTTGATGATCATGGGTCACTTCAGGACCCTATGGACAGGAGAGGGGACGTGCTGCTGAAGAGGGCCTGGGATGCAGCAGCAATTGGTCTTAAGCCATCCTTGGCGGCAACCTGCGTTGCCAGAAATTTAGAGTGCTGGCTGACAAAGCTACAGTCCCATATTGCTGCAGGTACGTTTAGACAGCAGCTGCTCAAATCTTTCCCACTGCTATTTTAAGGCAGTGAGGTTTCTGGCAGACTCTTCAGAGGAGTCAGTAAAACTGGCAGCTAGGACAGCGGCGTTAATAAACGCAGTCAGACGAGCAGTGTGGCTGAAAGCATGGTCGGGGGACATGGCCTCTAAGCTTAAGCTCTGCGGCTTGCCTTTTTGGGGCTGGATTGCAGGACGCTCTGGAACGGAGTGGCGATAGAAAGAAGGCCTTCCCAGAGAGGAGGAAGAAAGAGGGCAAGCAGCCCTTTCGGGGCTTCAGACCGCAGACCCAACAAGGAAAGGAGGGTCGCCCTAAGAAGCACTGGACAGGTCACAAGGGGCAGGGTAGAGGAGGACTCTTATTTAATCCTCCTCAAACCACCCCAAAATCCAAGTGACTCCTGAGTCCCGGTGGGAGGGAGACTGGGGGACCTCCTTCCACAATGGAGGACGACGATTTCCAGTCCATTCATTTTAAACATAGAGAGTGGATACAGGCTGGAGTTCAAGTCAAACCCCCCGCCCAGTTTTCTTATCACCCAGCTCCCCTGAGACCAGGAGAAGGCCAACGCTCTATGCCTGCTTTTGGGCAAGTTGGTAGACCAAAAGGTCATCATACAGGTACCAGAGGAGGAGCGCCAGCAGGGTGTGTATTGCCACCTTTTCATGGTCAGGAAGCCTTCGGGCAAATTCAGACTGATACTCAATCTCCGCCCTCTGAACAGATACCTGAGGTACAAGCGGTTCAGGATGGAGTCGATCTTTACGGTGTTGAATCTCCTGTTCCCAGATTGTTATATGGCAACGGTGGATCTACCGGATGCTCCGATATTCCGATCCACCAGGATTTTCAGAAGTACCTCCGGTTGGCTGTCAGGATAAATTCAGAGATTTGTCATTTTCAATTTTGGGCTAGCATCCTCTCCGAGGATATTTACAAAGGTACTGGCATAGGCTCTAGCCCCACTACGCATCAGAGCCAAAACGGTGACCCCCTATTTGGACAACCTCCTGTTTATTGCTCGGTCAGCACAGCAGTTGACGAAGGACTTGCAGGAGGCGCAGGTGTTCCTACAGGCCCATGGGTGGCTTATCAACAGGGACAAGTCTCAGCTTGTTCCTTCTCAGGAGGTGTTATCTAGGCTACACAATCTCGTCCAAGGTGGGGAAGATTTTCCTCCCACCAGAAAAGATCGAGAAGGTGGGTCAGGCAGTGACACAACTTCAGACCAGTCCGGAAGCCCGGATCAGGGAAGTCATGGGAGTAGTAGGTCTGATGACTTCCGGTTTCCTGGCAGTCCCCTGGGCGAGATGTCGTTAGCATCCGCTTCAAAATCATCTGTTCGCCTGTTGGAAAGGTGACAGTTTGAACCACTTTATGCCCCTACCAGCCAGGGTCAGGAGGTCATCATGGTGGTGGAGATCCCAGTGCAATCTGGGCCAGGGTCTGTGGTAGATCAGACCAGTGGCTCAGATAGTGATAACGGATGGCAGCGCTTTCGGGTGGGGAGCCCATTTGGACAGCGACTGGGCACAGGGGTCTTGGTCTCCAGAGGAGACCAAGAGACCCTGAAATCAGAGGGAGCTCTTGGCAATTCAGAGGGCTCTTCTAGCCTTCCATACGCAGGTAAGGGGGCAGCACCTTCAGATTCGGACAGACAATGCGGCGGCTGTCGCATATGTGAACAAACGGGAGAACAAGAAGTCCTCCTCTACAGAAGATAGCGAGCAAGCTCTTCGCCTGGGCCAAGCAAAATTTGGCCTCGTTGTCGGCAGTACATCTGAAGGGCACTCAAAATTCCTTTGAGGACTTTCTCAGTCAGCGCATAAGGCAGGACGAATGGTCCCTCAAAAGGGAGGTGTTCGAACAGATAGTTCGAAGGTGGGGATGTCCGGAGGTAGACCTCTTCGCCTCAAAAGACAACAAGGTCACCCAATTTTTTTTCTCTGGATCCTCAGGGTCGGGCTGTAGGAATAGATGCCCTCACTTGCACATGGAGATACAACCTCTGTTGTGCCTTCCCATCTGTGAGACTGGTGGCGGCAGTACTGCAAAAATTTTGAAGCGAAAAGACAGATCTAATTCTGGTGGCACCTTTCTGGCCAAGAAGGCCTTGGTTTGCCAGCATAAAATATCTGGCGGTAGGTCCACCAATGCCACTCCCAGTGAGACCGAACCTGATCTCCCAGGGACCTGTTCTCCACCCTTGGGTGGAGTCCCTCAGATTGGCAGCGTAGTATCTGAGGAACAGCTGCTAAGAAATCAGGGGTTCTCGGAGAGAGTAGTTCGTACCTTGCTGGACTGTCGTAAACCCGTCACCAGAGCCATTTACACCAAGTTTGGAAGCGCTTTAACGCCCGGTTAGAGGAAGAGTGGCATGAGCGTCCAGGTATTCCGCAGATCCTAGATTTCTTTCAGGCAGGCGTAGAATTGGGCCTTTCTGTAGGTACGCTAAAGGTACAGGCCACGGCCTTAAGTGTCTTTCTGCAGACTTCACTTCAGCAAGATCGATTTGTTAAGAACTTTTTAAGGCCCTCGCAAGTTCCAGGCCAGTTAAGGCTCTGGCCTGCCCCTCTTGGGATCTTTCCCTGGTTCTAAATGCACTTACAGAGTCCTTTTGAGCCCCTGGAGAAATCAGTACTGAAATGGGTGACTCTGAAGACCGCATTTTTGATAGCGATCACCTCAGCCAGGAGGGTGAGTGAGTTGCAGGCACTCTCGGTCAGAGAGCCATTTTTGTTAATTTTCGAGGACCAGGTGGTGCTAAGAACCGACCCTGGGTTCCTCCCAAAGGTTTCTACTACCTTTCATAGAACGCAGGACATTGTTCCGCCCACTTTCTTTTCCTCAGAAGTCTGGGGGGGGGTGGGGGGAGTTTATTGGACATAAGAATGACCCTTCTAAGGTATTTAGAGATTAGTAGGGACTTTAGGAAGTCCAAATCTTTATTTGTAAATTTTTCAGGGATGCGTAAGGGATGTAAAGCATCCAAGTCCTTCATCGCAAGATGGATTAGATTGACGATTGCGGAGGCATACAGATTAGCAGGGAAGCAGGCGCCTTTAGTCAAAGCACACTCAACTAGGATCATGTCGACCACATGGGCTGAGAGGGCTGGTGCCACTCCAGAGGAGATCTGCAGGGCGGCAACATGGTCCAGCTACTCCACTTTTACTAGCCACTACCGTCTGGATCTGTTTTTTCAGAGAAGGGATAGTCATTCGGACAAGGGGTTCTCCAGGCAATGGGCCCACCCTAGCAATGTAAGTTTTCTTGCTTATCTCAAAGGCTGTCCTGGAAGACGAGAGGAGAAAACCGGAGTTAGACTTACCGGTAACTCCTTTTTTTAGGAGTCTTCCAGGACAGCCTGATTTTCCCACCCTAATCTTGTTGTTTGGTACAGATGATACATAGTAATGTTATACAAGTGTGTTATGTCTTTCAGTGCCTTCCAGCAGGTTCTTGTGAGGACTGAGAGAGGAGGCCTGCCTTTTAAAGATCGGGTGAATGTGTTTCCTGTCCCGGAGGGAGCAGCCCTATATCTCAGAGGCTGTCCTGGAAGACTCCTAGAGAAAGAGTTACCGGTAAGTCTAACTCTGTTTTTTTTTTTTGTTTGTTTTTTCTTTTTTTTGCGATAGGACAACGCTACCAGTTCTAGCACTGCCATTCAGGATCGCAATAGCTCCCTGAATCTTCATAAAGATTCTGGCTCCAGTGCTGGGCCTTCTGGGGTCACGAGGGGTCCTAATAATGGGATGCCTGGACAACCTCTTGCTCAGAGATCAGTCTTGGTGCAGACTCTAGCAGAATGTGACCCTAACAATCCTGGAAAGCAGGGGTTGGGTAATGTATATAGGGTATTCCTTACTAGACCCAGTTCAGTCTCTGGAATATCTAGGTCTATAGCTAGATACAGTCCAAGCAAGGATACTCTCACTGCTGAGAGGATCAGTGACCTTGAGGCTCTGGTAAGCCAGGTGAGGGCTATGAGACACTCTTCAGTTCACCTCTGTGTGAGGCTGCTAGGGAAGATGGTAGCCCCTTTCGAGGCAGTTCCCTATGCATAGTGTCACTTCAGGGCGCTTCAGCGCAACATCCAGGCAGAGTGGAACAGACAATTGCAGACTTCGGATTCCTGCATATCCTTATCTCCCAGGGCTCGATGGAATCTCGCCTGGTGGTTAGTAAACCAGAATCTGTCTCGGGCAGTGTCTTGGAAGATTGTGACCACAGATGTCTTGTAGATGGGGAGTGGTCATGGGGGACTCCGCGGTCGAGGGGAG
Source organism: Glandirana rugosa (assembly GCA_018402905.1). Classification (NCBI taxonomy): domain Eukaryota; kingdom Metazoa; phylum Chordata; class Amphibia; order Anura; family Ranidae; genus Glandirana; species Glandirana rugosa. Next base: position 34,262 of record BLSH010132479.1, on the reverse strand, counting down.
ATTGCCCATAAACCTCCGAGAGCTACAAGCTATTTGGCTAGCTCTGAGGGATTGGATATCCAGGTTGCAGGGTTACCTGGTAAGGGTACAGGCTGACAAGACCACGACAGTGGCAAGTTTGCAAGACTCTACAGTTCACACCCAGGCGTGGGAAAATTGGAAGGTGGACTTCTCAGCCGCCAACAGATGCACCCAGGAGAGTGGCCATTGCAGCCCGAAGTGTTTCGGTAAATTTGTCTGCGCGGGGGGGTGCCAGAGGTTGACTACTGGCATACCGATTCAACAACAAAGTCCAGCTGTTTGTCCCAAGCAAGGGATCCTTGGGCTATAGGAGTAGGGGCTCTGGTGATTCCGTGAGCCCAGTTCTACTTGATTTATGCCTTTCCCCCAATCTCTCTGCTACCGCATCCCTTGCGCAAAATTTAGGAGGAGACGGCGACAGTCAGTCTGGTGGTGCCAGATTGGGCCAGGAGGCCTTGCTACCCAGAGATAATGAGGTTAACGGCGGAATGGCCTTGGCAGCTTCCGATCTGCTCTACTCTCAGGGTCCTATATTCCACCCAAATTTATGTGCGCTAAGCTGACGGCATGGCAATTTAAGCCACGGTATTGAGAGATCCTGGGGTTTTTGGGTCCTGTGTTATCTACAATGGTAAACGCTAAAAAGCTAGTCAACAGGAAGCTTTATCACAGGGTCTGGAAGGCTCACATTGCGTGATGTGAGGCTAGGAAATCCCCGCAAGTATGTGATTGGTAAAATGCTGGCCTTTCTTTAAGCAGCAGTAGACTTGAAGCTGGTTTTGACTATATTCAAAGGACAGGTTTCTGCTTGTCCATATGTTTTCAGAAGCCTTTGACTTCTCGCTCCTTGATCAGGACCTTTCTTCAAGGGGCTAACTCATCTGTTACCACCTGTTAGCTTTCCTCCCTGTCTGGTTTTGTCAGTGCTGCAGAAGCAGCCTTTTGAACCTATTAGGGAGATTCCCTTGGTCTTTTTGACTAGGAAACTAGTGTTTCTCATGGCCATCACCCCAGGCAGAAGGGTTTCAGAGTTGGCAGCTCTTTCATCTAAAGAGCCAGACTTGAGATTGCACCACGATAAGGTGATGTTGCGGCCTCTTCCATCCTTCCTACCGAAGGTAGTGTCAGCCTTTCATCTCAATGAAGATATTATGTTACCTTCTTTTATTCTCAGCCTTCCTTACCGGAGGAGATAGCATTGCACTCTCCAGAAGCGGTGCGTGCTGTTAAGATCTATCTGAAGAGATCTGCAGACATCAGTATGACTGATGCCTTATTTGTTGCCTGAAGGCCCTAGGAAGGGTCAGGCGGCATCCAACGCAGCTGTTTTCACTGTGGATTAGCCAGCTGATTACTCAAATTTATGGTTAAAGGGGGAGAGCTCCCCCATTCAGGGTCAGAGCTCTTTGCACCAGGGGATAGGGACCCCCTGGGCTTCTGCCACCAGACATTGGTGGCACAGATTGTGAGGCCGCTACATGGTCCTCAGTACATTCAGAGTCTATCAGGTGGATGTTAGAACAGCGGAGAATACCGCTTTTTGACCACAGCATATTAAGGGCTGCAATTTAATTGGAATAGTCTCCCTCCCCTCAGGTATTTGCTCTGTGACGTCCCATTATGTATATGAATATATAGCCTGCTCTGTGTCCCGTGATGTCTGAGAGAGAAAATTTGGATTTTTTTTTTTTTTTTTATACATCCCTGTAAAATCCATTTATTTCGAAGGACTTCACGGGACACAGAGGTCCCTCCCCTCTGTCTTTGTGGAGTTCATTGCTTGCTACAAAACTGAAGTGCTCCCAGTGTGGGAGGGGTTATATAGGAGGGGGAACTTCCTGTTTGTTATTTGATTACCATTGTCCATTTACCTAATAGGTGGCGTATAACCCAGTATGTGTATCTATAGCCTGCTCTGCGTCCTGTGATGTCCTTCGAAAGAAATGGATTTTACAGGTAAGTATGTATAAAAAAAATCCAATTTTTTAGCATCTTAAGCTTGTGCCTCTTTAACCAACTCCCACCCGGCCACTGTATATATACGGCCGGGTGGGAGCTGAGCAGAGATCGGGATACGGGCGCAGTGACTGGCCCTCCCGATCATGTGACAGCTGTGTCCAATCACAGCCGTCACATTGTAAACAGAGACGAACGTCTCTGTGACAGTTCTCCCGCCGCCGAGCTCAGTAAGGGAGGGGGGGGGGGGTAAGCTGCAGCTACGTGACAGCTCTCTGCATGATGATGATTTAATGCAGAAAGCTGTCACAGATCGCCCCCCACACAGTGCACCAAGCACACTGATACCCCTGTCCCCATGCACATAAGTGTCCCCAATCACATCTGTCACCATACACAAAACATCTGTATGCCCCGTCACATCTGTCTGTCCGCCAACACCAAATAAACCCCGATTTGGGTTATTTTTGCCAAAGAAATGTAGCAGTATCATTTTTGGTCAAAATTTATGAAGAGAAATTACTTATTTGCAAAATTTTATAACCGAAACAAAGAAAAATGCATTGTTTTTTAAAATTTTCAGTCTTTTTTTTTTTTTTTTTTTTTTTTTTTTAATTTATAGCACAAAAAATAAAAAACCCAGGGGTGATTAAATACCACCAAAAGAAAGCTCTATTTGTGTGAAAAAAATGATAAAAATTTCATATGGGTACAGTGTTGCATGACCGCGCAATTGTCATTCAAACTGCAACAGCGCTGAAAGCTGAAAATTGGTCCGGGAAGGAAGGTGGTTTAAGTTCCCAGTATTGAAGTGGTTAAAGCCCATGCCCAGTTTAATTTATATATATTTTTTTTTTTTTTTTTTTAAACCACTTCAGTCCCTGAAGGTTTTACCCCCTTAATCACCAGGCCATTTTTTTTCAATACGCCACTGCATTACTTTAACAATTGCGTGGCCGCTCTGCAGTGCTTCTCCGGGCTCACCCATATGATCGGCAAGCTGGAGAATGAATTGTGTGCCGCCGGAAGTTGATCAGAGAGATTTCTGGTGACCAAATGGTCCCTAGTCATCTCTATGATCCTCGTAGGTCCAGGCACAACGTTATGACGTCCCGTCCCGCTGGCAAAAGTAAACAATGCCGTATATTTGGCTGGAAATGCCAAGAGCTTTCTTTCTAAAAACGGGTGTAACATGTTCCCAAAGGTGAACTTATCCTTTTAAGTAATAAATGCACATCATTTTTATCTCCAGAAGAATCTGCAAAGCCTTGCACACGCAATCAGTGAATCACGGGTGCAAAATCAGGCTCCTGCACACTCTTCCTCCAGCTTCCTGCCCATACCTCTGTATGGGCTTTCAAGCAGAAAGTTGGAGGAAGTGCTGATTACTGCAGTCATAGTCCATTGCCATCTACAATTCTGTCTGCCACAGTGGTAGACAGGATTTGTAGTTTATTCACAAACCTCAGCTGCGCTGATTTTAAATGTGACAGTGGCTTCAGGGAGAAGAATCCTAAATATGGGTGTAATGTGTAACCTGTTCCTACAGGTGAGCTTCCCTCGCACTTTATAGAGCTAGTAGTGCATAAAGATTGAAAGTGGTTGTACACCTCAGACATGAAATATGAACAAGTCATATCCCTCTATAATATGTACTTGTATCAATCCAGAGCACAAAGTATAATTTCTGTCTGCTGCTTCAATCCTCTATCAGTATGGATCACTTCTGACAAGTTTTCCTGATACCAAGAGAAAAATGGTGATGGGAGGGAGCTCCAGCAGATTGACAGCCTCAGCTCTGTTCCTGTGTTGTGTGGAGCCTCCAATCTGCTCCCACAGCTCTCCCCACTGAGCTCTACAGAGTGTAACGTCAGCTCTCTGCCCCTTTTTCCTGACAGCTCAGACAAGCTTTATAAATTGTGCACTTTGACAGGTACAAATTATGTAGGAGGATTTGTTTTCTCGGTGTATCACCTGAGGCCACTCCTTTCACTGGGTATATGTAAGGGCTTACAACCACTTTAAGTGCACTTTCAATATTTAGGTAAAATGTAATTTTATTTGCATAAATTTGAGCCCAAACCTTCAGATAATACTTGCCTCCAGTTTATTAAAGTACAGTATGCAAGCTCGGACCAAACGTGTGTGTTTTGACTGAGTGTACGGGATGTCTGTGTATGATCTGTTTGTTTTGGTTGCTTGCATTGTCTCATACCATTTGTGTGCATTGCATGTATTGTGTGTTAAAAACATGGATAGAGGAACTGCCCCTGCTGGCTATTGTATATAGACAAGTGCTCTCAGGGCTGTCAGAGTTCCCAAACAGTCAGTCTGATTGGCCGCAGTCACTGGCTAAGGGTTGTGATATAGGGGGCCTGACATAAAGGATAGTCCAACTGGTCTGCTGGGGATGCAGTCTCTAACAGAACATGTTTTATTTAGCACTGGAGGCAGACTCTCCGAATGGGAAACTAAAAGCGTCATTTAGGCTTTACTATCACACACTAATTGCTTGGGCACACTACATGGTTCATATGTTTTGAATGTAATCGAATAAAAAACAGGTCCATATTGGTATATAGCCCTGTGCTTGATGAGGCAAATATGACAAAGGAATGCCAGAGTAATCAATGACATAATATGCAGGTAGATCCAAAATCATCTACCGAACCTGTGCGTTGAGAAATGTAAAACTGAGCCGGAATCAACTATACTAAGGGCTTACACACAGGTGTATTGTTTTTATGGAGGAACTTGCTCTCATTCTATGTAAAAGGTTGTTTGTATGCATATAACATTTGTACCAATGTTTACATCTGGCCATCAACCCTATTGGCTGCTGCTCAGGGCCAACATGTAAATATCAGCATTGTGTAGCCAACAGTGCTGCCACCACTGATTACGCACGGTTTCATATAGTAAAACCATATTTAACCTAAAAAAACAAAAATGTAATCTAGAGTATTGCAACTTACCAATTCTCACCTATTACACTTTATCTATGGAGGAGCAGCATTGTTGCCCTAGCCTAGGCTGTTCTCCTGAGTAGGACTACAAATGCCTCCTTCTCTTCTATTTTCCATTACATCAAGGGACTTTGCTTTGCATTTTACAGAAGAAAGCTGATAACATTGTTTGAGATTTCAGTTACAAGGACACAAGTTTTCGGACAGGATGAGCAAGTCATTTTCTATACTTGCAGAAATTGTACTCAAAACAAATTCTGTTACCACATCTAAGGACTTGTAAGCTGCAATATATTACAGTACATTATTGTAATCCTTAAACAGGTAATGCAGATAGCCAAAGATACCCCCTACACATTTTTTTTCCCCCCAAAAGCTAGGGCTCTTTGTGCAAATACAGGCTTTAATTCATATAGTCAGTTTTTCGATTTGCTCCTTGCATACTTCCCCATGTTGGTATTTTTAATAGTTCTAGACAGTGCTGAGGCATGGAATGAGTTTTACCATTTCCATTCAATAAAGATTGTGATGTCATAAATCGATGCTCTTGTTTTTGGGGCTCTCTGACAAAAAGGAAGTGATGTGCATTTAGTCGTGCTAACAATTTTATACTGCAATTATAAAACAAAACATGAACTTTATAGCAAAAATGTGCTTGCTGTACATGTTGTCAATAGCACTTGAACCACAGAAGTGAACTTTCTGCTAGTTTGTTTTTTTGATGTGCGCTCTAGGCTTATCACAGAAATTAACCTCCCTGGCAGTATGATTATGTCAGATTATTGTGTCTCAATGCGGTACATTGTTTCGCATTGAAATTTGGCGTTTTATATTGTAGGCCTGTAACTCACTTAAATCTGTCCAAACAAGAGTCTAGTAGACCTCCCAAGTATGATAAAGTTTGAAACAACGAAATCATAAATTTTATAAAATAATTATCAAAAATAATTAAATGATAAAATGTATTCAATAATGTAATCAAGTCAAAAACACTGAAATTTGCTCAGTTGCAGAATTGTCACTGTCGTCACTTTCAGTGTCTGACGAATTTCCCCACAAATCAGTATCACTCAACTCTGCAAGTGATTCTTCTTTGCTATTGCTGTTTTTGTAGCTGATCAAAAAAATGCTTTTGACATAAAGGGGCGCTTTTTATATGCCATGGACGTTCTCAAATTTCCAGGCAGAAAGAATGGCATATATAAAATAAAAGTGCATGCAGGGCACTAGGGACAAAAGGGATGTGAAATGATTTGATACAGTAATGTAATCTTACAGATTAATAGTTTACTGTATGTTATGGGTGTTCCACTTTTTGAATTTGCCTCCAGGCTCTGCCCCCATGCGACGCTCGCAGGGAACGGAGCCAAGAACCCAGAGGCATCAGGCGAAAGATTCCACCGGAGGATACGGGGGAGGGCGACATCGCAGGATCCTGGGGACAAGGTAAATAACTTTGCACTGATCCTGCGATGCGATCCTGAGTGTAGCTTGGGGTTACCGCTTTTGGTAATGAAAACTCGCCACACGCGGGAATACCTCCAAGGAGGTTAACTTTGTTCATAAAGGTTTGTGATGGCTTTGTATAGTGATTTACAACTCTATTTCAGATGTTGAGGCAAATAAAGTGCCTTTGAAAAAGTATTCATCACCATTGAACTTTTCCACATTGTGTCATGTTACAACCAAAAATGTAAATGTGTTTTTTGGGATTTTTATGTGATAGACCAACACAAAGTGGCACATAATTGTGAAGTGGAAATTAAATTAGAAATGGTTTTCATAATTTTTTTACAAATATCTGAAACGTGTGGCGTGCATTTGTATTTAGCCTCACTGAGTCAACACTTTAAAGAACCACCTTTCGCTGCAATTACAGCTGCAAGTCATTTTGGGGATGTCTCTACCAGCTTTGCACATCTAGAGGAGCTATTTTGCAAAGAATGGGCAAAAATTTCAAAGCTCTGTCAGATTGGATGGAGAGCATCTGTGAACAGAAATTTTCAAGTCTTTCCATAGATTCTCAATTTGATTTAGCTCTGGATTTTGACTGGGCCATTCTAACACAAGAATATGCTTTGATCTAAACCATTCCATTCCATACAGCTCTGGCTGTATTTTTAGGGTCGTTGTCCTGCTGGAAGGTGAACCTCCACCCCAGTCTCTAGTCTTTTGCAGACTCTAACAGGTTTTCTTCTAAGATTGCCCTGTATTTGGCTCCATCCACCTTCCCATCAACTCTGACCAGCTTCCCTGTCCCTGCTGAAAAGCATCCCCACAACATGATGCCACCACCATGTTTCACTGTGGGGATGGTGTGTTCAGGGTGATGTGCAATGTTTGTTTGTATTCCGCCTCATAGAGCGTTTTGGTTTTAGGCCAAAAAGTTCAATTTTGGTCTCCTCTGACATGAGCACCTTCTGCCACATGTTTTTGCTGTGTGCCCCACATGGCTTCTCGCAAACTGAACTTCTTAAGGCTTTTTTTTTCAACAATGGCTTTCTTCTTGCCACTCTTCCATAAAGGCCAGATTTGTGGCGTGCTTGACTAATAGTTTTCCGGTGGATCTCTGCAGCTCCTCCAGAGTTGCCATGGGTCTCTTGGCTGCTTCTCTGATTAATGCACTCCTTGGCCGGCCTGTCAGTTTAGGTGGACGGTTTTGGTAGGTTTTCAGTTGTCCCATACGCTTTCCATTGTTGGGTGATGGATTGAACCGTGTTCCGTGAGATGTTCAAAGACTTTTTTTTATAACCTAACCTGCTTTAAACTCCTCCACAACTTTATCCCTGACCTGGTCTGTCTGGTGTGTTCCTTAGCTTTCATGATGCGGTTTGTTCACAAAAGTTTATCTAACAAACCTCTGAGGGCTTCACAGAACAGCTGTATTTATAATGAAATTAAATTACACACAAGTGGGACTCTATTTACTAATTAGGTGACTTCTGAAGGCAATTTGTTCCACTAGATGTTAGTTATGGGTATCAGAGTAAAGGGGGGCTGAATACAAATGCATGCCACACTTTTCACATATTTCATTTTAAACAATTTTGAAAATCATTTATCATTTTCCTTCCACTTCAGATGTGTCACATTTTGTGTTGGTCGATCACATAAAATCCCAATAAAATACATTTTTTTTTGGTTGTAACATGACAAAATGTGGAAAATTTCAAGGAGGATAAATACTTTTTGAAGGCACTGTATTTATATGTATTGGTTCATCTGTTCAAACCTTATTTTAGATGTTGGTGTATGGTTTCTTTTTGTAAAATAATAATATAGCTGTTGGTGTCTGGCTCCTTGTAATCAAATAATTGTATTTATTTTTTTTATTTTCTAGGTAAGTTTTGGCTTGCTCAGAGTCTTCAGTGTGGTGGTCCCATTTTTATATGTAGGAACACTAATCAGCAAAAATTTTGCTGCCCTATTAGAGGAGCATGACATGTTTTAAAAACGACTAATCACAAGGATGTATATTTTTACCCTGGTGGTGTGACTTCTGAGACTCGTTCGGTTTTGAATGGATCTTTTATTTTTTTTATTTATGTTAATAAACTAATGTTCCTCGGTCTGTGGTTGTCGATATAATAATAAAATGTTTTTCTTTGGTATGTGGTTGTAGATTTTATTCCAAACTTGTCTACTTGGTTATGTATATTTATGTCACGGAAGTTTTTCATAAATAGGAGGAACTTTAAAAGGTGTAAAACAGTACAATGTTGGTTTT
>BLSH010132479.1:10830-23347 GCA_018402905.1 Glandirana rugosa | reverse complement strand
GTATATCAGGTGTGATCAGATCTGATCAATTTTCAATGATTGGCACCATAGCTTGTAGACTCTATAACTTTCACAAGGACCAAATAATATACACTTATTTGGGTTATTTTTACCAAAGTTAGGTAGCAGTATAAATTTTGGCCAAAATTTACAAAGAAAAATTACTAATTTGCAAAATTTTATGACCGAAACAAAGAGGCATTTTTTCAAAAAAATTTCAATCTTTTTTTATTTATAGCACAAAAAATAAACCCCCTCCTAGTGATTAAATACCACCAAAAGAAAGCTCTATTTGTGTGAAAAAAAGGACGCAAATTTCATATGGGTACCGTGTTGCATGACTGAGTAATTGTCATTCAAAGTGTGATAGCGCTGAAAGCTGAAAAATGGCCTGGACAGGAAGGGGGTTTTCGTGCCAGGTACTGTTGTGGTTAAAATATAATTAAACTAAAATATACCTCAATAACAGGCAAAAGTTATCATAAGTATAAACATCGGTGTGCACACCAGTGCAAATAACAGATATCTGTTGAAAAACACAAGTGCAAATGATTGAGTGTCCCATATATTTTTGATTGCACCCCCCCCCCCCAAAAACAATCCATGAGTGTAACACACCACCACTGTACTTGTGTAAGCAACTTACCAGGAGCTAGTGGCACCCATATACAGTGCAGTCAATTGCACTTATGATGTAACCAGGAGAATCAGAAGATGCAGACTCCTGCATATACAGAACCCTCCAGAAATCCTCCTATTGATGGGATATGCAATCAAAAGAACAAACCCGCTCCAATACTATAAAACTGCTAAAATTGCTTTATTAAAATAAGTAAAAACCACACCTCCACTATTTCAGAACCAGGTGTCTGTTGCCAACATCCCAAATATATAGAAAGAAACAAGACCCCCCTACTGAATCGGGACTTTAAAGGCAAACAGATCACCAGAATCCTTCATTAAAAAAGCATATGTTTATTTGTACATATTAACACTGAATTTGAATGTAGAGAAATGTGTTAAAAATTAAAATGTAACCGTTATGTATACGACCAGACATTCAAATGTAACACAAAGTTCTAATGTCTCCACTCTAGCCCATGCGTTTCAGGCTAGTCACCTCACATTTTTGTAAATGTTTTATTACACAGGCATTCCCTGGGTTACAAACAAGATTGGGTCTGTAGGTTTGTTCTTAAGTTAAATTTGTTTGTATGTTGGAACAGGTATATTTTTTAAGTGTAGCTCCAGCCCAAAAACTATTTTTAAGCTTTTTGGATAGCGAAGGGAAGGGGTAACACCCCTGTAATGTTTGTTTTTGCTGTCTGTGCCCCTATTAAGAAGATTTCACCTCACTTTCTGTCCCAATGACAATTGAATTTTGAAAAATTTGAATTGTGTAACAAGGATTGGTGATAAAGCTCCTGTGGAGACACCCTTTTCCCATAATAACTCTTACTGGAGTGACTTTCCCTTCCTAAGGGGAGATTTCCTCTCACTTCCTGTTGTCTCCTTTCGTTTGTAAGTAGGAGTCTTTTGTAAGTCGGGTGTTTGTTACTAGGGGACGGCCTGTATCTTTTCATGTGACAACACTTAAGAAATGACTCCAAATGCTACAATGTAAAGTAGTGAGTGTACAGCTTGTATAACAGTGTGAATTTGCTTTCCCCTCAAAATAACTCAACGCACAGCTATTAAAGTGGTTGTATCCCCATAACTATGATTTTTACCTACAGGTAAGCCTATAATAAGGCTTACCTGTAGGTAAAATGAATATCTCCTAAACCTGTACGGTTTAGGTGATCTTCCCCCTGCATGCAGCTGCGGGTTTACCACCGCTTTAATGTCTAAACCGCTAGCAACAAAAGTGAGTACACCCTGAAGTGAAAATGTCCAAATTGGGCCCAATTAGCCATTTTCCCTCCCTGGTGTCATGTGACTCAGTGTTACAGGGTCCCAGGTGTTAATGGGGAGCAGGTGTGTTAAATGTGGTGTTATCGCTCTCACTGGAAGTTCAACATGGTGCCTCATGGCAAAGTACTCTCTGAGGATCTGAAAAAAAAGAATTGTTGCTCTACATAAGGATGGCCTAGGCTATAAGGAGATTGCCAAGATCCTGAAACTGAGCTGCAGCATGCTGGTCAAGACCATACAGCGGTTTAACAGGAGAGGTTCCACTCGGAACAGGCCCTGCCATGGTCGACCAAAGAAGCTGAGTGCATGTGCTCAGCGTCCTATCCAGAGGTTGTCTTTGGGAAATAGAAGTATGAGTGCTACCAGCATTGTTGCAGAGGTTGAAGGGATGGGGGGGGGGGGCAGCCTGTCAGTGCTCAGACCATATGCTGCACACTGCATCAAATTGGTCGTCTAAGTAGGTAGCATCTTCTAAAGATAATGCACAGGTAAGCGTGAAAACAGTTTGCTGAAGACAAGCAGACTAAGGACATGGATTACTGGAACCATGTCCTGTGGTCTGATGAGACCAAGATAAACTTATTTGGTTCAGATGGTGTCAAGTGTTTGTGGCGGCAACCAGGTGAGGAGTACAAAGGCAAGTGTGTCTTGCCTACAGTCAAGCATGCTGGTGGAAGTGTCGTGGTCTGGGGCTGCATGAGTGCTGCTGGCACTGAGGAGCTACAGTTCCTTGAGGGAACCATTAATTCCCTGATGTACTGTGTCATACTGATGCAAAGCATTATCCCCTGCCTTCGGAGTCTGGGCTGCGGGGCAGTATTCCCACATAACGAACACGAATGCACCTCCAAGACGACCACTGCCTTGCTAAAGAAGCTGAGGGTAAAGGTGATGAACTGGCCAAGCATGTCTCCAGACCTAAACCCTATTGAGCATCTGTGGAGCATCCTAAAGATGGAGGAGCTCCATGATGTCATCATGGAGGAATGGAAAAGGACTCCAGTGGCAACCTTTGAAGCTCTGGTGAACTCCATGCCCAAGAGGGTTAAGGCAGTGCTGGAAAATAATGATGACCATACAAAATATTGACATTTGGACACTTTCACTTAGGGGTGTATTCCCTTTTTGTTGCCAGTGGTTTAGACATTAATGGTTGTGTTGAGTTATTTTGAGGGGACAGCAAATGTACACTGCTACTTTATATTGTAGCAAAGTGTCATCTCTTTTCATGTGACAACACTGATGAAATAATAAAATATTTACAAAAAATGTGAGGGGGTGTACTGTTGTGAGATACTGGCCATCTCAATTGGTATGTGTTTTTAGGAATATGAGCATTAATGATGGCTTTGTATCCATTCTGCCTGTATCACTATTCTAATGTTGGCTTTCTCATCAATTGCTAACTGTACTAAATGGCTCTGTTTGCTAAACAAGCAGTTGTTACTGAAAGTTAATTTTGCCACTAACTTAAAGCGGAGTTCCAGTCCCCTAAACACCATTTAAAAAAAAAAAAAAAAAAACTGCTCTGCATTGGTCCTAACATGTACATTAACAATTACAACATGTCATATGTGTTGTAATTTTACTTTCTTTAAAAATTAGTTTTGTACTTACTAATCTCGGAAGCAGGCAGGTTCCATTTTAGCTGTGGGCATCCGAAGCCCTCCTGTCTTCATTTCCGGGATTTCCTCCCGATTTCACGCATGCTCAGTAATGCCGCTGCGCGGCTCTTCGTCTTCCTAGCAGGTTGCCATAGCAATGTTGGCACCAGTGGAAGTTCCCGCCCCATTGCTATAGCAAACTGTCAATCAGACACGTTTGTCTTTTACTGTCTGTAAATGACGTAAGATTTCGTTAGTAGGTGATTCGCAAAGACTGCTGGGATACATGATGCTGCTATCCCAGGAACCGTTGCGAATCGCCTAGGCTAGGAAGGGGCGGAAGTAATGCAGAACTACAAACAAGGGTATTTACAAGCAGTAAAACTAGCAGATAAGGGCATGCAGCACAGACAATGTTAAAACTTGTGGAACTTCGCTTTAACACTAGTGATTTTGCTCAATCAAATAGAAATCCAAATTTCTGACTTAGAATAGCACAAAGCAATCTAGAAAAAGATAGGCAATGTAATGACACCCATGCTAAAAAAAAAAAAACAAAACAAAAACCATTTTATTGTGAAATTACCCTCTGCATATAGCCATGGCCAAAAGTTTTGAGAATGACACACATTATTTTCTCAAGGTCTGCTTCAGTGTTTTTATATATCCCCTTCTTCTTTTTTTTTTTTTTTTTTTTTTTTAGATGTTACTAGGTATATTAAAGTAGAATTACAAGCAGTTCATAAATGTCAAAGGCCTTTGACAATTACATTAAGTTTATGCAAAGAGTAAATATTTGCAGTGTTGACCCTACTTTTTTTCAAGACCTCTGCAGTTCACAGTGGCATGCTGTCAATCAACTTCTGGGCCACATGCTGACTGATGGCAGCCCCTTCTTGCATTATCAATTCTTGGAGTTTGTCAGAACCTTTTTTTTTTTTTTTTTTTTTTTTTTTAATTCACCTGCCTCTTGAGCATTGATCGCACGTTCTCAATGGGATTAAAGGCTGGGGAGTTTCCTCTCCATGTTTTCTTCCCCTAGCCACTTGGTTATAAATTTTTCCTTTATGACAAGGTGTTCCATCATACTGGAAAAGGCATTGTTCGTCATCAAACTGTTCTTGCATGGTTGGGTAAAGTTGCTCTCGGAGGATGTTTTTGTGTTCTTTATTCATAGCTGTGTTTTTAGGCAAATTGTGCGTGAGCTCACTGCCTTGGCTGAGAAACAACCCCACACATGAATGGTCTCGGGATGCACAGGACTGATGGTAGCACTCACCTTTTTCTTTTCTGGACAAGGTTTTTTGCGGATGCCCCAAACAATCGGAAAGGGGATTCATCAGAGAAAATGACTTTACCCTAGTCCTCAGTAGTCCAATCTCTTTAACTTTTGAAGAATATCACTCTGTCCCTGATGTTTTTCCTGGAGAGAAGTGGCTTCTTTGCTGCCCTTGACACCAAGCCATCCTCCAAAAGTCTTTACCTCACTGTGCGTGCAGATGCTCTGCACTGGTGGTGCCCCGATCCCGCAGCTGAATTAACTGTAGGAGACTGTCCTGGCGCCTGCTGGACTTTCTTAGGCGCCCTGAAGCCTTCTTCACAACTGCAGTGGAAATGTTTTTTTATGGGATAAAGTGCATTTTCATGGCAAAGAGGGACTGTGCAATTAATTGCAATTCATCTGATCACTCCTCATAACATTGTGGAGTATATGCAAATTGCCATAATAAAAACTGAGGAAGCAGACTTTGTGAAAATTAATATTTGTCATTCTCAAAACTTTTGGCCATGGCTGTACATGGCACCTTTTTAGGCTGGATTCACAGTTTTGCATTAAAGCGCATTATACTCCTTGGTGCCATTCATCTGAATGGCATTCCAACACACCTTGCCGATTGTTTGTTGTAATGAAACTGTTTTGGTACGTTAAACAGCCAGTTCAAATGAATGGGCTGCCTTTAATGCACATCTTGATGTGCATTAATACATTTGCATTAAACAATGCTGTAAATATTAATGGGCTTAAAAACACACTTTTCTGACTCGTATGCAGTTGGTTGTGTAATGCATGTTATTTATAATACACATTTGCCTTACTTTTTACAGTTTTTTGTTTCGAGAAATGTGTATAGTTCTAGAATAGTGCAGATACTTCTGGTAGAAAATAAATATATATAAATCTTCCTTTGCATTATATAAATCTTAGAAATAAATGGTATTCAGATTGTGCTTTTTCTTTGCAGATACATGCCTGCTGGAAACCATGTTCCTCATTGGTGCCCTATCAATACTATTTCCTTGGGATGCTGTTCCTGATTCACTGCATGTTCATTGCCTGTGTGGTGATTCAATAATGTGGGATTGAAAAAATTATGTATATTAAATTAAATTTTAAAATTGAATGTCGTCTTTTTTTTTTTTCCCCAGGGAATAGTGTGGATTACCAAATTGACACTTGTTGTTTTCATAATAATGCTTATGTTATATCCGCAGGGGCTAGGGGTGCTGAAATGAATCGATGCGGTGACTGGCCATAATTGATGCCATGCATTGCAATGGAACCGTTCTAAATAGGAGTGACTGAAGTCAGATCGCTAGGTGTGAATGCGGTCGTATGAATCCTCTGTTGTGCAAAGTGCCCCACTGTAGTGTGAAACATTCTTCATATGTAGCAACATTACCGCACGGTGCTTCTCAGCACTCATGTGACCGCCCGGCCCGCCTCTCTCCTCTCCGGCTGATGTCAGCTGTGGATTCTCAGCCCCGCCCGCTGACTGTAGTTGACAGATCAGGAGAGGTGGGTGGGGCTGAGAATCCACCGCTAATGTCAGGTGGAGCGGAGAGAGGCGGGTCGGGCAGTCACATGAGTGCCAAGAAGCATGTTTTACACTACAGTGGGGCACTTTGCACAGTAACAGGGGTTTCAAGTTATTTTAACACCTGGCCACCACCATCACCCACACCCCTCTACACCCATCATCGCCCACTACCACACCCCTCTACACCCATCTCCACCCACACCCCTCTACACCCATGGATTCCTCCATCTCCAGACTCCCCGCCTCCCCCCCCCCCATCCTTCTGTTCCTGTCCATGGATTCCTCCATCTCCATCCCCAGGCTCCCCCATCATTTTTCTTATTCATGGATTCTTCCATCCTTCAGTTCCTACCCTCCCTTGTATCCTAATTGTGATGCATCGCAGAATCGAATAATTGACCAGATAATCGTAATCGAATTGGGAGACCAGTGAAGATGCGCACCCCTAGTAGGGGTGACTAAGTTGAGGTGTTTAAGGAAACCATAAGGGCTTACAATTGCTATTAAGGGCTAGTGAAACTCATTTGAACTATCCTGGCTCTGTTGTGCCAAAAAATGGCCCCTTGTTATCCGGGAACAACTTTTGTGGGCTCAGCAGGTAGGACTCAAAGTACTAGATACATTCTAGGTCCCAAACTGGTTTATTCATTTCTGCTATAAACCATTAAAAGAGAACTATGGGCTTCGTTGGAAAAAAAAAAAAAACTCACCTAGGTGGATGCAGCATTTTCCCGATGCTGCATCTGTCCCTCGCCAGCACTAAGACTGAGAACTGAGCGATCAAAGACTAGTGATCACTCTGTTCTCAGCCTTCAGTGAGCAGAGAGCTGGTGACTGTCAGGCACAGGCTCTCCTCTCTGCTTTGCCCTTTGAGTGCTCACTGGAGTGCTGAGCAGAGGGGGGGGGTGGCCGGCCAATGAGAGGCCGAGCCAGCTGCCAGTCCAGGCATTGGCGCGGATCTCAGCCATATGACTGTGGCATGAGTGGGCATTAGCCCGCTGTCTGCTGAAAATGGGTCACAAGAGTGCAGTTCGTTCTGCATTCCTGTAATCCCCAGGGAAAGTATAGGCAAAATAGCTTTGGCTATACTTCTCCTTTTATATAGTGTATGCCTCCTGCGAAATCAAAATAATAAAAGTGTAGTGCTGCTGAAATATTGATATAAAGAAAAATGTCAGCAGTGCTACGCTTTTATTTTAATTTTACTGTTTGTGGAAACTAAAATTGGTGTAATAGCAGCAGCTGTTTTTCCTGTATTTTCTTGCTTTTTTTTTTTTTTTTTCCCCCCAATTGTTAGGTTTATTTATCACTTTTTGTTCATCATTATACTTCTCCTTTTAATTCATTATACTATGCATACATGTTATTGATACAGTATAGATATGAAACCATAAAAAGTGACAGGAGGTGTAGTTTAAGTGGATGTAAAACCTCCATATAGCCAGTGAAGTGAACAACCTCAGATGATACGAATCTCCCTGTATAAGTTTTTCATCTATATCTGAAGTCTTCACATTTTATATACGGTTTAGAAAGTGTACATAGTTAGAATTTTCTAACGATGTGCAGACAGCTGCTTGGGGGAAAGGTACACACCCCCTCCCCACACATGCAGAGCTTGCCTGTGTATAGTTTAGCAGTGTGCTAATCTATTTATCACAACCTCCTCCAACGCTCACTTCTATCTCTGAGTCTCTGAGAGCTTGTCAAAGTTATCAGGCTCATAACAGAGGAACGGAGCAGGACAGAGCTGCGAGACACAATGCTTTGAAGAGAGATAAGGAAACTCTGCATATACACAGTTGTGCTCATAAATTCTGCCAGCGCATGTAAACTTATGATTTCAGAGAATATGAATAACACAAAAATGTTTCTTTCACTCATGGTTAGGCCCCTTTCACATTGGGGCGCTTTACAGGTGCTATTGCGCTAAAAATAGCACCTGTAAAGCATCTCCCCATTCAACGCAGTGTGTCCTTTAACACTGGGGCGGCGCGCTTGTGGGAGTAAAATTAAATTCCTGCAAGCATTTTTCAGGAATGTGGGGAGCGGTGTATACACCGCTCCTCCACCGCCCCAGCCATTAGATTGAATGAGCAACGCTCCCGAAGCGGCTGTCCGACATGTCCGCTGCAATATCACAGTACCGCTAAAAATCGCAGATTGCCGCCATTACTAGTAAAAAATAAAAGAATATATAACAAAGAACAAAATGGTCGCTCTTCTTTTGTTTATAGCGGCGATCAGAAATGACGCAGAGGAGATCAAATACCACCAAAAGAAAGCTCTATTTGTGGGAAAAAAGGGACGCAAATTTCATTTGGGTACGTCACACGACCACGCAATTGTCAGTTAAAGTGACGCAGTGCCGAATCTCAAAAAGTACTCTGGTCCTAAACTGAGAAATTCTTCTGGAGGTGAAGTGGTTAAGAAATTTTCTTTGTTTACATAAACAGATATATAAATGCATATAACATTTGTCTAATATGCCTGCCTTCCCCCGGACTTCCCCCACTCATTACTCCATATCTCTATTTTATTGTGGATCCATTATCTTACACCTTCACCACTCATCCTACATTCAAACCATCTTTTTACCACATACAATCTTTTAATAACTTAATATCCTAGATATAGGGACCCTGGCTGGTTAGCAAATTTTGAAAAAATAGGGTATCCCTTGCTAACATTGTCTCTCTTTACAAATACTCCCTTCTCTTTCCATATCCTTTCATCTATTGTTTTTATCCACTTATCGAGTGTTGGGGGTGATTCCGACTGCCACCTCTGGGCTATCAACCACCTTGCTTGGAATCGGCAGCCCAGGATAGTGGCTGGCAGAGCCCATCATACCACTCAGTATGCAATGATGCATATCTATTTGTAGTGCAGTGTTGATCCTCTTAACAACCTTGACTACTCCCTCCCATTACCTACTGATTTTCGGGCACCTCCAAAACATATGTAGGAGGTCGTCTGTATTCTGGCGCCTAGGATATCGTCTTGCTTTCTCTTAAAACGATATAATTTTTGTGAGGTGTAATAAATTCTGTGTAACAGAAAAAGCTGTGACGCTTTCTGGGAGGGAGCCATCGATACCTGCAGACACAATTTCAAAATGTTCCTCCACTGTTCCTCAGTTATTGGGCCAATATCTACTTCCCATACTGCCTTAACAGGGAGAACTTCCCTTTGTACTCCATCTCCCCTTCACAAACCTGCACATAGATTAGATAGCAGGCCCTTAACAGGGCTTGCTTTTATCACCTTTTGTAGGAAGGGAATGTCACCCAGTTCTACCCTTAGGTTCTTAAGCTTCATGCACACAGGACTTTAAAAAAAACAGCCAAAAAAACGTCAGTAGCTTGTCAGGGATGTTTTCAGCTTTTACCAGTGTTATATTACCACAGTTTTTCCCGTTTTAAAGGGCCAGCGGTTTGTTTTTTTTTCCAATTGGTCTAAAACGTCCAATAACTTTGGAGATTGACGTTTTTTGGACGTTTTTAAGTGTTTGAACGTTTTTACAGCTGAAAACAGTCCAAAAAAACCCTCAGCTCTTGGGTTTTTTTACAGCTCAAAAACGTCACTGCTAAAAACAGTTGATAACAGCCTATGTGTGCATGAACCCATAGGATAACATGATGGAGGGTTTATTGACTGCAGAAAAAAAACATCTGCAGCTGAAAACCACTAAAAAACCACCTGTGTGACTGTGCATGAGGCCTTAAACTGCATGGTCAGGGCATGTCTGATCTACAAGTATTTATAAAAAGAGTGTTTCGGCACCTCATACTCCTCTTAGGTCTGTGAATGATTTCATATGGCCGTCTACCTATAACTGGGCAATATGGACAATACTTTGTCTCTTCCACTGCCAGATTATCCCTATTTTTGTAGTTCTTTTAGATGGTTATTTTCCCATAGGGGGGTGTGTTCCAATAGACCTTTATACCCCATTTGTGTTTTAACTAGGGATCAGACCTTAACAGACAATTTTAATGTTGGGGTCTTAGGGGTAAAGGAATTTGCCTCTAATGCTTCCATGATTGCCCCATGTGGAGTACATTCTAACATGATGCGGCCATTCACATTCAGCCCTCCCTGCACCCAACACACTGCTGTAATTGTGTCTCTAGAAAGTCGTTTCTGGGGTGGGGGAGGCCCAGACCCCCTCATTTGGTTGAAGTTGGAGAGTGCTGAAACGAATTCTAGAGATTCTCTCTCTCTCCATATTAATTCCCTAAAATGGTGTATCCATTCTCTGGAACCATCTCTTAATAATCCAGATTGGGGTATTATGGAGTAAGTACAATAATTGCGGAAGCCATACCATCTGGATCAAATTACACCTACCCGCCATTGAGAGAGGCAAATGTCTCAATATCTCACCTTTGCTTTTGAATTTATTCAGAAAGGGGGGGGGGGGTCATATTGTCAGATCCTTCGGGTCTTTTGTGAATGTAATACTGAGGTATTTCATTCTATCAACTACTACTGCGTTTGACACTGCACATGGCAATGGGGTAATAGGTGGATCCACCGGCAACAGCACCAACTTTTCCCAATTAATTTGCAGACCAGAAAAGGTCCTAAAATCTTTGACAAGTTGTATTGCAGATAAAAGTGAGGCTTGGGTATCCCCCAAAAATAATAATACATCGTCTGCATATAAAGCAACTCTTTCTTCTCCCAAGATTCTTTGGAACCTACTCAACTCTGTGGATGATCTAATTGCCACTGCCAAGGGCTCAATTGCGAAGAGAAGTGGTGACAATGGGCACCCCTATCTCGTCCCCCTCCAGCCGGAATCCCTCAGAGCACACTCCATTAACCTGTACCTTGGCTCCGGGGTCATTGTACAGAGTTTTAACACACCCAATAAAGGCAGGGCCAAAGCTAAATTCTTCCAGAACCCTCCAGAGATATCCCCAGTCCAGGCTGTCAAATCCCTTGATGGCATCAAGGGAAAGAACAGCCCTAGAGCTAGCATTCACAGCTTGAGCCTGTAGATTCAAGAATACCTGTCTGATGTTAATGCTATAGTAGACCTGTTAGGGATAAATCTGGATTGGTTCGGGTGTATGAGCTTCTGGATAACCTTATTTAACCTAGCTGCCAAAACGTTCGCTAATATCTTGATGTCTGAAACATAGCTATGATATCTGCCTATATGAGGATGCCTCTAGCTGGTCCTTTCCCTCTTTATGTAAGATAATTATTGTAGCCTCCCTCATTGAGGGGGGGAGCATCCCCCTACCTACAGCCCATCGAGCCATCTTTAAAAGTTGTGGCAGCAGTACATTCCCATACCGTTTGCAGACCTCAATGGGTAACCCATCTGGGCGAGGAGATTTTTGACCTGCCATTGCCCCTACGGTAATTCCTCTAGAGTTATGGGTGCTTCCAATTCCTCCCTATTGCTTTTTGAGAGGGTACGAAACTCCAGGTTACCCAGGTATTCTTCCATTTATCTGTTTCTCTTCTTTGAGCTTTATATAGATTTTTGTAATACTCTTTAAATACCTTCGTAATCCCGAGTATATGTGAAGTAGTCCTACCCTCTGATGTTCATATTAGTGGGATGGCATTAGTAGGTGAATTGGTCTTAATCAAAAAGGCCAAAGCTCTCCCCACACTTTCCCCCTCTACAAAGAACTTTTGCTTTAAAGATAACCTCCTATTCTCCTCTCTTCTCAACATTGCAGATCTATACCCTTGTTGACGATCGACTAAAATACTGTATTTATCCTTTGTGGGGTCTTTTTTTTTTAAATCAAACCAGTTTTTATTGAGATGTCCACATCACATACAGAGCAGAATACATTTGCAAATACATGACAATGAACAGGCACAAGCATGAACCTCATGTCAGTTACGAGTCTATACTTTTTGAATAAATGGTCGTATCCCCTTCGGGGGAGTTCAAACTTTTTGACACCCCGTCGACCGACGTCTGAGGCCCATACCGAGGGTGACTAAATCAAGACCTTTCTAATAACCACATTCGTCGAGGCCATGCTACTACTACAAATTCACTAACTCCACCCCTTTCTCGCACCACACACGTCCTCCCACTTGTCCCTTTACACAGCCTCGTCCCCGAACTAATATACTGTACTCCAAGTACGAACACGGACAAGTAACAGTACATAAACGTTTACATAAGACGAGACATACACT
>BLSH010132465.1:318702-338601 GCA_018402905.1 Glandirana rugosa | reverse complement strand
GAGGAAGTAAGACGACGACCACGGTATAAATAATTGAGTTATGACAGAATCTAAATCGTCCTTAAAACATTCAATATAAAACAAACGGCGATTATTACGAAAATCACATAAAAAAATCGTTTTTAAATTAAAAATAAATTAAAAAAACCCCCCTCCTACTCCTGACGACATACCCTGGTACGCTAAAGATTGTCACCGGGGCGGTTGTGGATGGGGGGCGGTGCGGTGATGTGCACGAACCTTCAGATCCGGACTGTACTGAGAGACCCAAGTCGCGACGTAGTTCTCGGAGAGATCCATGGGAAACTACGGAAGTCTTACAAAATTCCTGCTAAATCTAAGACAGTATTGAGTTAATAAATATGGCACCAGCAGCAGAATGAAGGAGAACATGGACAGGAGGAGTAAACAGTGCAGCCGAGGTAGGGGGGAGTGAAAATTACAAGAACAGCTCTCCTGTAGTTCCACCCTGCCGCAGCTAAAAGCCAGCGAGAGAAATAGTAGGAGAAGCAGGCTTTCAGCTGCTGCAGGGTGGGAGGGCGGGACTACAGAGGATCAGTTCCTGTAGTTGCTCCCCCCACAGCACCGATCACACCTTCCTGTCAAGCCTTCTGTTTATCAGCTGCCCTTGCCAACATTGAACTGATGGGGCTCAAGACCAGTAAAGAAGGACTGGTGGTAATCCCTTATTGGCAGCCCTGTGCATAGGACTCCCCTACCTGACCCCCATTTGCAGTCCACTAACCTGGGTTTGAAGCCAGTGAGTGCTATTCCTGGCAGCCACAGCTCTCAGTTGAGAAAGAAGGCTCTCCAAATCACCCATTTCATATTTTGCAGCAGAGGATCGGATGACAGCAGACCCAAATACATATATTTCTCTGATTCAGCTCCTTTCCAACTAAAGACCTCTTGAGACCCTCCTGTCAACCATCTCCTTAAAGCAGAACTTCACCAGCACAGTTTACCGCCAGCTTCCCTTTGTAAACATGCTATTGCCAAGGACCCGAAGACCAGCGAAGATACAGCCCAGGTGAGGATGGCACTGGATCACAGGTAAGTGTCCTTTTTTTAAAGATCAGCAACTACAGTATTTTTTTTTTTTTTTAGACTGAAGATCCTCTTTAGGTCCCACCTCCTCCATACTGACCCACCAATCATCTGGTGGGTCACTTTTATTTTGTTTTTTTATTAACTTTTAAAACTCTCATCCAGCCCTCCGTCTATGCTTTCTCTTTTCTTTTACTCAGGACCTAACATGATTCTTCATAATAAACTGTAAATACTGTAAACCAAACTCTGCAGCAGAGAAGCAAAATAAAAAAAATAAAGAGGACCTGTCTCAGGTTCTCAGTAGTAGAAATAATCACATTGATGGTAAGTATGTACTCGAAGGTTTATCGGACAAACACAATTTTGGTAATTTAGTTAATTCTTGAAGTTGCAGCAACATACGTTATCTATATAGAAACTACAGTCAGGGTTGTATTTACCATAGTGGAACCCATGGGCAAGTGCAAAAAGCCTTAGAGTGTGCAAACTTTATTAATCATGTTCTTCTTTTGTGTCCTTCTTCTGTCCACTTCTGAACATTTGTGGCTGAATTCAGAAAATGTACACTAGGGTTAAAGGAGTATAGGGTGTGTTTATAAGAGTCAGAAGACTTGCTACATATAGTTCAAGAAACAAATATCCACCTCTCCTTGGCCTTATTTGTAAGTGCATTCAGTTAATTAGTGGTGATTTTAAAGCAAACAGTATGTTTACACAACTAGAACTTTCTAGCATTTTATTTACCATTTCAATATTGGGCACTTTCACCCCTTTCCTGCCCGGGTCAATTTTCAGCTTTCAGTGCTGTCGCACTTTAAAGTGGTTGTCAACTCGTGACAACCGCTTTAACCTACAGGTAAGCCTGTAGGTGCCCTGCATATCCCCCAAACCTGCACGGTTCAGGAAATATGCAGTGTACTAAATGTGCTGACGTCATTTTGGCACATGTACAGTGAAGAAAGGGCCTCCGTGCTGTTTCTTCACTGTGATCGTGCCGTGACTCCGACCAGTTACAGAGCCAGAGTCGCTGCCCCAGAAAGAAGAGGGGCAGAAGATGGACGTTTCCAGCACAGGGGACAGAACTGGATGTCGCAGGCTTTGTTTCAAGGTAAGTGACACATAATGGGCTACTATGCGATGCATAGTAGCCCATTATGCATCTACTTTACAGGGGAATACAGAGGAAGTAAACCCCATCTGGGTTTACTTCCTCTTTAAATGACAATTGTGTGGTCATAAAATACTGTACCCATTTGACATTTTTATCATTTTTTGGATACAGAGCTTTCTTTTGGTGGCATTTAATCACCACTGTTTTTTTATTTTTTGCTAGACAAATGAAAAAACAAAAGAGATGTGATCTGACACAACCACCATGATCAAGCCTCCATCCCTAATTTACATGCAAAAGAAAAAAGGGTCATGGGACTTGATATGAGGCTTGTCATGAAAATTCATATAGTCATGAGTATAAATTAATGAGTATTTATTCAATAATATGAGTAAACATAACATGATCATGGTTAACATTGAAAACAGATAAAATTCATAAAAAGCCAACACATACACGGACACATGATTGAATAGATAATAAATTCATCTTACATAGGTACATGATAGTATTATATAAATAATTGCATAGCAAGTATATAAAATTGATGACCAAAATCTCTTGACTATAGTTGAGCGAACCCGTGGATGTTCGGGTTCGGTGGGTTCGGCCGAACTACGGAAAAAAGTCTGGGTTCGGTACCAAAATTGACCCAAACTTTACCCCAAGCCCCATTGAATTAAATAGGGACCCAAAGTTTTCGGCAAAAAATTACTGTAAAAGAGTCCTGGAAAGTGCTAGAGGGCTGCAAAATGATTTTAGAACAATAATCTGTCCCTTACAGCAACAGCAGGAACCTGACCCTATAGAACTAGGAGATGATTTTAGAACAATAATCTGTCCCTCTAAGCAGTAGACTCTACCTAGTCCAGTCAGATCTTTCTGTAATGCAGGATGAGATCTGCAATCCGTCCCTAAAAGCAGTAGTAGTAGTAATCTATACTTATCTATCTATCTGCAATCTGTCCCTCACAGCACCGGCAGCATCCTCTCCCTACACTACCCAGAGAGCATGTGACATGCATCACTGTGACTCCAGCCTCATATAGAGGCTGGGTCACATGATGCACTGGCCAATCACAGCCATGCCATTAGTAGGCATGGCTGTGATGGCTTCTAGGGAAAACCAGTGAAACGCTTGTTGATTGGCTGCCCTGCAGCTATTCAACATGCGTGATCAAATACCCAAACCCAGAACTCAAACCCAAACTTTTTTTTCAAATGTCCAGGTTCGGGTCTGGGTCACGGACACCCCAAAGTTCGGTATGAACCCGAACTTTACAGTTCGGGTTCGCTCAACTCTACTCTTGACGTCTAAAAAACTTGATGCGTTTTGAAGAGATTGTCCACTCATCAGGAATATCGTACAAGAGGTTTCTATAAATATAAGTAGAAAATGTCATTGAGTAAACTAGGATGGTCCATGGTTCCCAAAAAGGGAAGAAAAAGGGTCTAAAAGGGGACAAGCAGCTCCTATCCTTACATGTTGGCTCAATAGAATCAAACCAAACCCAGCATCAAAGATGGGGAGTGTCAGCATCCGAAACATCTGTCCCGTGGCTGAGACAGGAAGAACCATCCCTGTCCGAGGAAGCGACCAAAGAACCAGCCAGACATCCCAAAATGACAGTGGTAAGGTAAAAGTTGTATCAAAATCAACTTTAATCTAGGAGGGTATAAAGAAATGTGTATATATATATATATATATATATATATATATATATATATATATATATATACAGTGGGGCAAAAACGTATTTAGTCAGCCACCAATTGTGCAATTTCTCCCATTTAAAAAGATGAGAGAGGCCTGTAATTTTCATCATAGGTACACTTCAACTATGAGAGACAGAATTAGAAAAAAAATCCAGAAAATCACATTGTCTGATTTTTAAAGAATTTACTTGGAAATTATGGTGGAAAATAAGTATTTGGTCACCTACACAAAGGCAAGATTTCTGGCTCTCACAGACCTGTAACTTTAAGAGGCTCCTCTGTCCTCCACTCGTTACCTGTATTACTGGCAGCTGTTTGAACTTGTTATCAGTATAAAAGACACGTGTCCATAACCTCAAACAGTCAGACACCAAACTCCACTATGGCCAAGATCAAAGAACTGTCAAAGGACACCAGAAACACAATTGTAGACTTGCACCAGGCTGGGAAGACTGAATCTGCAATAGGTAAGGAGCTTGGTGTAAAGAAATCAACTGTGGGAGCAATTATTAGAAAATGGAAGACATACAAGACCACTGATAATCTCCCTCGATCTGGGGCTCCATGCAAGATCTCACCCCATGGGGCCAAAATGATCACAAGAACGGTGAGCAAAAATCCCAGAACCGCACGGGGAGACCTAGTGAATGACCTGCAGAGAGCTGGGACCAAAGTAACAAAGGCTACCATCAATAACACACTACGCTGCCAGGGACTCAAATCCTGCAGTGCCAGACATGTCCCCCTGCTTAAACCAGTACATGTACGAGCCCATCTGAAGTTTGCTAGAGAGCATTTGGATGATCCAGAAGAGGATTGGGAGAATGTCATATGGTCAGATGAAACCAAAATAGAACTTTTTGGTAAAAACTCAACTTGTCGTGTTTGGAGGAGAAAGAATGAAGAGTTGCATCCAAAGAACACCATACCTACTGTGAAGCATGGGGTGGAAACATCATGCTTTGGGGCTGTTTTTCTGCAAAGGGACCAGGACGACTGATCCGTGTAAAAGGAAAGAATGAATGGGGCCATGTATTGTGAGATTTTGAGTAAAAACCTCCTTCCATCAGCAAGAGCATTGAAGATGAAACGTGGCTGGGTCTTTCAGCATGACAATGATCCCAAACACACCGCCCGGGCAACCAAGGAGTGGCTTCGTAAGAAGCATTTCAAAGTCCTGGAGTGGCCTAACCAGTCTCCAGATCTCAGCCCCATAGAAAATCTTTGGAGGGAGTTGAAAATCCGTGTTTCCCAGCGACAGCCCCAAAACATCACTGCTCTAGAGGAGATCTGCATAGAGGAATGGGCCAAACTACCAGCAACAGTGTGTAAAAACCTTGTGGAGACCTACAGAAAACATTTGACCTCTGTCATTGCCAGCAAAGGGTATATAACAAAGTATTGAGATGAACTTTTGTTATTTACCAAATACTTATTTTCCTCCATAATTTGCAAATAAATTCTTTAAAAATCAGACAATGTGATTTTCTGTATTTTTTTTTCTCATTCTATCTCTCATAGTTGAAGTGTCCCTATGATGAAAAATACAGGCCTCTCTCATCTTTTTAAGTGGAAGAACTTGCACAATTGGTGGCTGACTAAATACTTGTTTGCCCCACTGTATATATATATATATATATATGTTTGTAAGAAAATATAATAAATGAGCTATAAATTGTAATGATACATGGCACATAACCAAGGAGACACCAGAATGGTATTGAAACATCCACCAAGATGCAAGGCTGAGGAAAAATTAGTTAAGTAAAGCAAACACCCATAATGTGGTAACAGAAAAAGTGAAGGAATGGATGTAGATAAAAACAACAGAAAAAAGTCCCCCGAAATCGTACATGTGTGTCAGCATGGTGTGAGAAGATGACACAGCAGTGCTTCTCTAGTGGTAGTGGCAATAAAATGGTCTGCTGGCTGGAACTGGACTCTTATATCCCGGACTAGGGCGGGTGCCTGCCAGCACCATGCAAGATGCAAACATGCAACAAATCAACTGCCTCTTAACATTAAAAGATGGGCAGCTCTGGCCCTCTGTCCAGACATGCTGTGTATTCTCCCTACCACCTGCTGTGTAAGATTGAATGCAACAGCAGCAGGGAGGGGAGGGGGGAAGGAAGGACAATACAACCCAAGCTGCTAAGTGGTGAAGCCGCGGTCCAAACAGGACTGTCATTCACGAACCGTGGTCCGTCATTCAGGGCAGCCAGCAGAAAAAGTAACAGTGAAGTCCATGCACAAGAGCCTCTCATGGGGCCCCTGAACAGTGCCCAAATTAGCCCCTCAGGATGCTCGGGCCCCATAAATGTGTATGGGCTGTCCCCCCTGATGGTGGCCCTGGTGATTGAATACAGCTAATTATATAGGTGATTGGCCCTTAACCGCAATCTGTGATCAGCTGTGTCTGAAGGACACAGTCACAGGGCACACCCGATGCGCGCCACAGAGGACGGCGTTCTGGGAAGACGTCTATGGTCTTTTGGCTATAGCGCAATACCCTCTACAAGGGTAAGAATGAAGAAGTGTCTCATTTATGGAGCAGAGAACAATATTCAAAAAATCACTGAGCAGAACTCTCTTTCAGAACACTTCCAGAGTTCTGAGATTTGATGATGCTGCTGCTAGATGACAAAACTGTTTTACTGATAAGTTGCAGCCCATTCGAGAATGCTTCAATATGTGGGTAAAAACTCTTTCTGAAGCATTTGTTCCTGGAGAGTCAATGACAGCTGATGAACAACTAGTAAACTTTCGTAGTCATTGCCCTTTCAGACAATATATTCCATCAAAGCCAGGGGAATATGGCATAAAAATATGGGCAATATGTGACAGCAGAACTTCCTATGCATACGATATGCAGGTGTACACCGGGAAATGTCAAGACCAAGGAAGGGAAGTGAATAAGGGGGAGTGAGTGGTAATGGATATGGCTCAAGGAATATTACATTTAGGAAGAAACATCATTTGTAATAACCTCTTCATGAGCCTGCAGTTAGCTAAAAAATTACTGGAGAAGAAAATCACAGTTGTTGGAACAATTCGTAAAAATGAAAAAGAACTGCCCCAAGTATTCATGACCACAAAAAAACTGAAATGTCTACTCTACTCTGTTTGGTTTCCCAAAAGACGCGATGATTTCATCATACTGTCCCAAGAAAAACAAAGTTGTTACCCTCTTGAGCTCTATGCATTCCCAATCTACTGTCCAAAACCAAGAAAACAAAAAAACAGAGATAATTCAGTCATACAATGAGAAAAAAGGAGACGTTGATACATTGGATCAGATGGTTCGTACTTACAGTACTAAACGAATGACCAGAAGATGGCCAATGGTTATATTTTATAACACGTTGAATGTTAGTGTTATCAGCGCCTACATTATCTGGATGTTGCTAAAACCAGACTGGAATGCAAGTAAATTGCACAAAAGGAAGATTTTCCTTACACATCTTGGGAAAGCACTGGCTGGAGTTTCTGAGGGGCCTAACATTCCTCAAACTTCTACCTCATAAGAACCACCAAGAATGAAAAGAACGTTGCTGTATCTGCCTTAATAGCAAAGACAGAAAAACTCGAACAGTGTGTTGTGTGTTCAAAAAAAATGTATGTCAAGAACATATGATAGCGCAGTGTTTGAACTGTGGACAGCAAAACTTTTTCATCCTATTAGCATAGCTTTTCTAACTACCTATGCCCTACACCTACATATCAAAGTGTCATGTTTCTCTCAATTGACAATTTCTTTATCACTTTTATTATTATCTGTGAATTTATGTGCAAAATAATATAAGACGAAATACTCTTCACAGTTAGGGCTCAAAATATGGAGAATACACTTTATTACCACCAAATGAGTAAGCATTTCTTAGTATTTCATGGTTATTCAACAT
This sequence comes from Glandirana rugosa, assembly GCA_018402905.1. Taxonomy (NCBI): domain Eukaryota; kingdom Metazoa; phylum Chordata; class Amphibia; order Anura; family Ranidae; genus Glandirana; species Glandirana rugosa. The sequence goes on along the minus strand of BLSH010132465.1, from coordinate 330,822 downwards.
TTTACTAGCTAAAATGATAATCAAAATTCATAAGTACCCTGTTTCACAATAAAAATAATTTATTCGTTATATGTACCAAACTATAGTACAGGGCCCATTGGACCCTGGCGGTGCAAGGTGGTACAAAAAAAAGCCGGTAGACCGAGGGTTAATCCCTTATTACAACCTGAGACACATTATCCATAGCTCTCACAGACATGTGCACAATATTTGTATTCTTTGAAGGATTTGAGGATTCTGTCCAGTTCAAGTTTCTTTCATTTATGTAAAAGTACAGCCTGTTACTGTAGCCTTGTTACTTTAACATTGTTTTTATTGAACATTTTTGTAAAGAAAAATACACAAACACAATGTACCTAAACTGATAACACGCAAACAATTATAATTTCTCATGTGTTTATTGCACACATCCATTAATCATTCACAGTGATGAAAAAGTAAGTGGACCCATGCATTATTAGCTGGTCAAACCTCCTTTGGCATCAATGACTTTAGACAATCACTTTTGGTAGCTCTGGATCAGACCTGAACAACGTTCAGGAAGAATTTCAACCATTCCTCTTTATAAAATTGCTTGAGTTCAGACACATTTGTAGGATTTCTGCTGTGAACGGCTCTCTTGAGGACATTTCACAGTATCTCTATGGGGTTAAGGTCTGGGCTTTGACTAGAACACTACAAAAGGCACATTTTCTTTTTATGAAGCCAGTCTGAGGTGGGTTTACTTTGAAGCTGAGGGTCATTGTCTTGATGCATCACCCAACTAGATAAAGAGCAGTTTGTCCATATGTTAAGTCCTCCAAATAAATGTTTACCATCGCCTTGATATGTATACTTACACACATGTATCACTTTTACTAATTTAACATACAAGTGCAATTATTGTCTTTTAATATAACCGATTGCATTCCAGAGAAATGATGGACCACCATTACATCATTAGAGGGTCTGCTGCAGATATCAGATTTCTAGATTTTAGTTTAGTTAGCCGCACCCTATATAAGAAGGAAATGACACTTGTTAATTTTGTTGTACATTTTGTGCCAATAAGAACATAAGATCTATATAACAGTAACATGAATACTTCCACTGAGGCTTAGGACATGTGACGTTTAGTCTAGCTGTTGTGTGACTGTCTGTAATAATTGCTGTCATCAGACCTCTGCTTGATGTCTCACCCACATGGCAGACCACTGCCTAATCTAAGGGGTTCATTAATACTGTTACATCTGCAAACCTCATGCCATTTAACCCTGTATTTTAATGTTTTATACTTAGATCCTTTACACTTTAGTGTTTCTATTGCTACATGACACAATTTTTAGTTATATTTATGTCTATCTCAGTATGTTCTTAAGGGGATTTGCTATTATATTGTAGTAAAATATAATGTATGTAAGGCTGATAATTCCTAGCCTAGCTTTCACTTGTAGAATGACTGATTCGTGCATTTCCAGAACGATGTGCAGATTATGATATAACTTGTCTCAAGCTTGGGGCATGTTGTAATGTACCTGGTATAGACGTGTGCAGGGGTGTGCCAGGTGTGCCTGGGCACGCCATAATTACTGCCTGGGCTTCCCCCTATGTAGCGAACACCTCCCCCCGCAGTGCTACTGGCTTCCCTTCTCGGATGTTTCAGAACGGAGAGTGGGGGATCCTTTTCTAAATGAACACACTTACTCACTGTGTTCATTCAAAATGGAAGCATAGTAAACAGCACAGAGCATCTCATTCATTCACTGCCTAGTGCAGCTCAGGCTACAGATAAAGGCATGTGTGTTTGAGCTTTGGGGTGCACACCCTAATGCAATAGACTGTGCACACCTATTGTCCCTGGTGACTGATCAATAATCTGTGTGAAAGGAAACTATCCTTACAGAAGGACTGTGCTACAAGCTAGACATCCTGTCACATGAATTTATTTGTTATTTTTCTCATTTAAGGGATTGTGACAGGCTTAAAGGAGAAGTTTAGGGTATAGGAAAAAAGCAAACATACAGTTACAGTACATACTCACCTCTCTGCTGATTGAGTAGCTGGACGCTGAGGACACTGACTGGAGTATACTATGCCAGTGAGCAGAAGGATATCCCCTGCTGACACAGAGTGGGGAGAGGCCGCGGGCCAACCTTGCGCTACACTTTAATAAACAGGGACAGAGTTGTCTGCAAGAAATATAAGGGCAATGCCTGCATCCGTTCCTAAAGAGACTTGAACACTCCACCACAACAGTTGGGCCCCAATGAGTTGGCCAGTAGAAGAAATGGAGTAGTATATTACTGACTGCTGAACTGTTTTTGTGGTATATGCTCCCCTAGTTAAGGACATGCAGTACAGGGATCAGAAGGGCGTTGGGTTTTATAGAAATTATTGTTTATGCAGCATATTACTCCTATTTATTAATTGTCACAGTACATTTATCTTACTATTTCATGATTACAGTATATTTATTTTCTGTTTACCCTGTTGCAATATACTTTTTGCTATTATCAGTGGCAGCCCGTCCACTAGGGGCGCACGGGTGCCGCCCCCCCCCCCTATCTATGTGTCCGACCCCCTCATCTACATGCTGGGGCGTCGGATGCATGTATTTCAATGGGGGTGGTGTGTTTTCTTTTTTTTTTTTGAGTTTTCAAAAGCTTTATTGAGTTTTCACGATTACATGAATCGAAAGGCATACAAAATGCAAAAGTGAGCATTATTAGCTAAACATAATAAAGAACAGCTAACATTGCAGAACGCTAGGTATTTAAAAAAAAAATGACTGTTGAGAAGATAATATATTGTTGTTCCGGTAACCTTATGATATACAGAAAAAGGTTTTAGATGGTTTTATGAATGGGAAACAAGGGTAAAACCTGGATTAATTTACTGCATTTTAGGGTTTGTTGGAAGGAAGGAGGCGAGGCCTAGACCAACCACCCCGGTGGGGAGCTATTGCTGTGGTCAGAAGAGCCCCACGTCTTCCCTTGTAGTCAGACCCAAGCTCAAGGGAGTGGTGTCCAAGGGTTTTAAACAGTGGGCTCGGAGTTGAGATTATACCAGTTGTACCATAGTGACCAGTCTGATAATTTTCATGCTGTCACTCCTTCTGAGATCGCATACATAATCTCATATGTGATGTGGTTTTGCACCAAACGGATGATGTTTTCTAGGGTCGGAATATCTGAAGAAAGCATATTTCTGGTTAGTGTCAAATTTGTAGCTAGCAAAATGTTAATGGCAACCTTTCTTGCGTGGGCCGGAATTTCTGTGATACCTATGTGTAAGAGCGCGAGTTCAGGGGACCTCAGGGTGGGCATTCCGCTGATAGTGGTGAGCAGGGTAAATACTTTATTCCATAGGTTCGTGAGTTTGGGGCAGTTCCAGAGGATATGCATCAGGGACCCCCGTTCCCCGCATCCTCTCCAGCACAGTGGAGAGGATGCAGGGTTCATTGCTTGGGCTTTGGTGGGAGTAATGTACCATCTAAGCATGACTTTAAAATTCAGTTCCCACAGGTTTGCTGATTTCGTTGAGTTATAGGTATGGTATAGCGCTGTGGACCACTGGTTGGGGGTGAATGATTTGCCTAGATCCGTTTTCCATTTAAGAATGGGGGAAGTTTTGTGGAGGACTTGTTTGTTGTGCAGAAGGTTGTAGAAAAAGGAGATTCCTTTTTTTTTTTAAGTATTGTCCTGTAGGTATTGCCAAGCTTGTTTATGGAGGGGTCTTAGCAAGGACGGATTTCGTAACATGCATTTCGACATCTGGATATACTTAAAGTATTCTGAGGATGGGATAGAATAGGTTTCCTGTAGAGTTGTAAAGGGTTTCAGAAGGCCTTGGGAATATAGATCTTGGATATGGGTAACTCCCCTTGATGTCCATTGGTGGATAGATTAGTTGGGGGTGTGATGCTGGAGTACGGATAGAGGAAGGGGAGGATATGTGGGTGATGTGTCTGTTTTGGTGTTATTTCTGAGGTATTGGAAAGCTGCAGCAGAGGCTTTTAGAGTGGGGGCTGTGTGGTGTGTGTTATTGGACAGCAGCCAAGAGCCTAAGTCGTTGTTAGATACATAAGTGGCCTCAATGTCACACCAAGGTTGAAGTGAGGAAGGTGATATCCAAGTTTTAAGCTGAGCTAGTATAGCTGCCATATAGTAGTCCTTAATGTTTACCAGGCCTGCTCCTCCTGCGTTTTTGTGATTTTGTAGGATACGCGGTCTTTTTCTCTGCCAGAGAAATTGACCAAGGATACGTTGTGCTGTTGAGAAGAAGGAGTTGGGTACGGGGATAGGGAGTGATCTGAATAGATAAATAAGCTGGGGGAGTTTATACATTTTGAATAGGGCCAGGCCTCCCATCCAAGATAAGAAAGGTTTCGATAGTGTGTCCAAGTCTCTCTGAAGGGCTTTTAAGGCTGGTGAATAGTTTGTTTGGAAAAGTGCCGTGGTGCTTCTAGTTAATTCAATTCCCAAATAAGTAATGGAGCTGTCTGCCCATCTGTATGAGTACTGGTTTTGGATTGCAGTTTTGAGATTCTGGGGTATGTTAATGTCTAAAATAAATGATTTTGTAACATTTGCTTTGTAGTAGGAAACTTTAGCATAGTCAAACAGAACTTGTTGAACCAAAGCCAGGCAGGGAAGGGGATCTGATAGCGTTAGAATGACATCGTCCGCAAATAAGTTGATTTTGTGGGTCCTATGACCTATATTGATGCCGCTGATTTTGGGGTTAGAGCGCACCGTCTCCGCCATGGGCTCCATAGCCAGATTAAAAATTAAGGGTGATAGTGGGCACCCCTGCCTGGTACCATTGGATATGTGAAATGGTTTTGACAGCATGCTAGAGCAATATACCTGGGCAGAGGGATTGGAGTATAGGGCCATAATGGCGGAGACTATGCGTCCCTGAAAGCCAAATTTTTGTAATGCTAGACGGACGTAGGGCCAATAGACTCTGTCGAACGCCTTCTCTGCATCCAGAGAGAGGAGCAGAGAAGGCGCACGAGTCCTTTCTAGGTGGTGCAGGATATTAATCATTCGCCTGGTAGCATCCGATGTCTGCCATCCTTTGGTGAAGCCAGACTGGTCTGGATTGATTAGAGTGGGTAGGATGTCCGTCAGGCGAATGGCCAACATTTTTACATAGAGCTTCACATGTTGATTTAGTAGAGAGATTGGGCGATAGTTTTGCGGATGGGAAGTATCCTTCCCCGGTTTCGGCAAGGTGACAATTAATGCTTTCAAAGATTCTGTACTGAGCGAGGACGAGGAGGCAGCAGCGTTGAAGAACTCACAAAGAGGGGGTATTAGAGTATTCTTACATTTTTTGTAGTATTCCCCTATTATTCTGTCTGGTCCCGGGGACTTGTTAGTGGGCAGGGAATCTATAGCTTTACTCAGTTCTGGGTGGGTAAAGGGTTTGTTGATTTCCTCCAATTGAGCATTTGATAGATGTGGAAGCTTTATGTTGTCTAAGAAGTTTTGGATATCTGCTAGTGTGGGCTGCTGCATGGAGGGATCATCTTTAAGGTTATATAGGGATCCGTAGTAGGTACTGAAAGCGTCCGCGATTTCCTGGGGATTAGTCAGGCGCTTGCCTGAAGTTGGGTGATACATGTAAGGGATGGTCGATCTCAGTCGCTGCGCCTTGGTCAGATAGGATAACAGTTTACCCGTTTTGTTCCCAGAGGTGAAAAATGTCATTTTAAGCTTTTTTTGCTGGGATTCGTATTTGGCCAGGAGCAGGTTTCTGAGATCCAGACCGAGTCGCCCTAGTTTAATTTTAAGCTCAGGATGGGGATTTTGTTTGTTGATGCTTTCAGTAGTTTGAATTTCTTTTGTGAGTTTCTCTAGCTGCTGCATCCTTTCCCTTTTGGCTCTGGCACGCAATTTAATGGCAAGTCCACGGATAAATGCCTTGTGTGAGGCCCATAAAATCTCAGGGTTGCTAACCGACCCGGTGTTGATGGAGAAAAATTCAGAAAGAAAGTCCTGTAAGACTTGGTGGAATGGGACTGTTTGTAGTAAATAGGAATTCAACCTCCAGATGCGAGTTGGGTGAGGGCTGGGACGATCTTCAATCGTGATACAGATTGGTGCATGGTCAGACCATGTAGCAGTGATTATGGTAGACGCTGACACTTTTTGTAAAAGCCATTGATCTGTCAGAAAAAAAGTCAATACATGAATAGGAATTGTGGCATTGTGAGTGAAATGTGTAGTCCTTTTCTTCAGCATGCTGGCAGCGCCAGACGTTGAAGAGTTGTAAGTCTCTAAGCAATGGATTAAGGCTTGAAGTCTTCCTTATACGTGGGTTCGAGGAGTCGAGGGCCGGATCAGCAATTATGTTAGTCTCCACACCAGATTAGAGGGCCCTGTTGCACTTTAGAGATCTTCTTATGGAGCTTCCATAGGTATCGTATCTGATGGATGTTTGGGGCGTATACGTTCACAATAGTGTGACATCGTTCAGGGTGCAAATTAGGATGATATAACAGCCATTTTCATCTGAAAGGTTTGTTATTAGTTTGAAAGATATTGTATGTTTGATGGCTAGGAGAACCCCGCTTTTCTTTGTGGGGGCGCAAGCGATAAAGTTTATGATTACATTCTGGGTGTTGTGAAGCACGAAAGTGAGTCTCCTGCGCACATAGGACATCACAGTTGGATTGAACTGCAAGCTTCCAGGGGGATGCTCTTTTTGCAGGATGATTAAACCCTTTGGTATTGATGGATAATAGTTTTATACCCATGATTCGCTGCTAGCGATAATTCAGATAAGAGTTCGGTATACAGGAGCAAACTGGTAATGAAAAAGAGACAAAAAGAAACACAAAGTGTAGAAGAAGCGCGAATGTAGGCGCTGTAGAACTGCTAACTGGGGTAAAAAGTTAAGGTGACCTGGAGCTCTTCACACCGTTCCGGGCCATTGTAGTCGCTTGTGTCGCAACATTTGTCAGCGAGGAAGATTGCTTTTGATTTTGACGTTGTGGCAGAGGATTGGTAGTTGGTGCATGTCCAGCAGCGCGGGGATTTATTTCTTGGTCTTCTACTTCAGGAATAATTCCCCATGTTCGCAGCCGGTGCAGGCCATCATTGAGTGATGTGATGAGGTATTTGGTGTTCTGATGAGTAACTAGAATTTTTGCTGGGTTGATCCACTGGTACATCAGCTTGTGGTTCCGTAGAGCCTTAATAATGGTGTTGAGCTGTCTGCGTTTCTGCAGTGTATGTTGGGACAGATCCGCAAATATTTGTAGATGGGAATATGGATCAGGTAGTGTTCCCATGGTGCGGGCCCTTGTCATGAGTTGAGTTTTCACGTGGTAAAAGTGGATTCGGAGTATTACATCCCGTGGGGTAGAGTTGGGTAGGTGAGACGGCTTGGGGAGCCTATGGGCTCGGTCGAAGACCAGCTCTGAGTTTTTGAATTCTGGACATATGGATTTGATTAGGGTACGGACATATGTGGTCAGGTCCTGGTATTGTACCCTTTCAGATACGCCCCGGATTTTCAAATTGTTCCGGCGAGACCTATCTTCGAGGTCTGCCAGCTTGTCCTTTATCCAGTCATGTTCTTCCTTATGTTCATTGTGGGTGTCAATTAAGTCATTGACCGTGGAAGAGCAGGTAGCCAGTTGATTTTCTACATTGGATACTCTGTTGTTGACAAAGGTAATTTCTTGCTTGAATTGGTACCATATCAGATTGAATCGTGTTCCTCAGGGACACTAACATTTCCTTAAGCAACGTGTCCATTACTGGTTGGTTGGTGGTTGGGAATAAATCTATGGCGTCTGCGTTATTGGTGAGGGCATGTGATTGAGGAGGCAACTGGCTTACCTCTTGGCTGGGCTCCCTGATATTGAGGTGTTGACAGGTGGTCCATTGGCATTCGGGGGGGTACTGTCCATCTCTGAGGAATCGTTGTCCAAAATAGGCTCCATATCCGCTGTGGGGATCTCCCTTTGAGGAGATGTCATATAATGAGGCGTACGGTCCCGTGAGGCTGCAGCAATGACGTTATCTTTGGTTCTACGGTCTACAGGCTGGAACATGTAAGCTGTAAGCTTCTGTATTGGTCTATCCCCTTTCCTTTTACTGGCCATCTAGAGCTTTAAACGTGGGGTGGTTATGGAGCAGGCTCTTGCTCGGTGCTGGGTTGCGAACTGTAGGTGATGGTTCATATGGCCCGTGATGGTGCGGTGAGCTTAGGGCCCGGTGGCCATCTCAGCCTCTGGTTAGTTGCCGGGCGGTGTTTGGGTTGCCAGTGGAATGGGAGCTGGGGTCTCTTGTTGTTGTGGTAGATTTTATGGGCGAAAGGGCCCCAATAGGGTTAATGTCAGATTCGGTGTCTAAGGTTGGTTCTTGCGGTTATGGCAAGGGTATCTCTGGAGTGTTTTCTATAGGTTAATTGACTTAGAGCTAGGAGTACGATTTATGTAGACGTTTCCTGGGCCTCATAGGGGCAGGGATGTCCTCCAGATTCTTATGGTGACCAATTCTCCCTATGCCAGCTGTTATTTTCCTTGTCTAGGCCAACTATTTTAGGACTGTGTAAAGGATAGGTGTTGATGCTTTGTTGTATGTTCTGGTTGGATAGTGATGTTGGTGACTAAAAGCGTTTTTGGGGAAAGTTTGGGGAAGCACCAATATGGCCGCCGTACAGGAAGATCTGTGTTTCCGGTAAGTAATGCAGGGGTTAAGGGATTCCTCAGGGATATATGCTGGCACTCTGCACTGATGTAATTAAGATCCCTCTGGTTCCTGGGCCCTTGGAACAGGTGTATGGGTCTCTGAGACCGTTCACTGGGAGTCCCAATATGGCGGCCGTGGAGGCCTCACTGAAGCCTCGGGCTCAATTTCTGGCCGCTTCCGCTCCGGATACCGCCGATGTTCTCCGATGTTTGGTTTTTCAGAGGTAGGGTGCAGTGCTGTATTTGGGGCTTCCAAAGGGGTATTGGATTGCGGATTAGGCAGCTCTGATGTGGGCCCTCAGAGGAGATAGAGTGCCGCCGGCTGAGTTCCGAGCGGCCCAGGCTGCAATCCTGTGCTGAGTTAGGCGTTTTATGGCTCCCAAAACGTCTCTGTTATGAGGTAGGGGATGCAGGGTATGGGGATAGTTTAAGAATCGGACTCACCAAGCTCTTAGAGCGCTGGATGGCAGTGGATTCGTCCGAGCTCACTGAGATGCGTCCATCTCTGTCCACGGCAGGTCACGCCCCCCCTTAGGGGGGTGGTGTGTTTTCTTTGAAGCACGTGATTAGAGCCAGAGGCTCTAATAGGCTTCAAAAAAGAGTGGTCTTGGCGCTCTAACCCACCCACAGTTGTCATGAGACCTGTCACCCAATTGGCCGAAAGGAGAGGTGATCCGATTGGCCGGCAGAAGATGCATGGTGCACAGAGGAGAGGAGGGAGAAGACACACACAGGGGAACCTAGCAGGAAACAAGCAGCCCACAGCCTGGAGAGAAGCCGCTGCTGCCCGCCTGCCAAGCTGCCCGTGAGATGGGGTAAGTGTGGGGCTCTGACTCACTCACCGACTGGGAGGGTTGGCGTCCATGACCAGAGGGGTGGCGGTGGGTGGATTGTTTGCTGCCCCCCAAAAAAACCACCAGCCGCTACTGCTGCTACTTAACCAGTTGCCATGTCCTGCCTGGTGTCTATGCACCTTTGAGGTCTATATACACCTTTCTGAGATAAACATTCCCCGCTCAGCCAGGTGTGTCAGTGTGACTGGTGCTGTTCAGAATCATGAGCACAGGAACAAGGGACCCAATACATCAAGCAGCTCCCTTCAGGGATAAGTTATACACTAATAAAAACAAATGATCAAAAAACACTGATGTGGGTCAATACTTTACATGTAATTTAATATATTACTGTGCTATGCCCCTCCACATGGAAGACGATTTTAATAATAACAAGGGTACTCACAAGAACAATGTGGAATCTGCCTTTATTTTATAATGTTGGTTAGTAAAGTTGAAGGTCTGAGATAGGTTCTCTTTACTTTTTACTGAATTTTTCATTTTGCTTGGTGATCTCTTGTTTCCAGACGTTCATGATTAGCTGCTGAGTTCATTCACAAAATTTCTATCTGTGACCATGTAACTTGTGCTGCTGCATTATAAACGTCCCAATTCTAATCTCTTTTACTCTGTTAGCAGCTTTAGCCAGACAAATAAATAGTGTGGTATACTGGAAAGAATGGCAAAAAATAAAGTTACTGCCATGATGAGGGCTTCCAATGGTCTCCAGATTGTATTTCTCAGCTCATGAGAATCCCTCTCTCAGACTATGGATCACTCCCATCTGTCAACCCCTCCTCTTTCCCAGCCACCGAATTTCCCTCTGTAATGGAAAGAAATACATTTCTCTGAGAACTTATTTTCAGCTGTTCTGCTGTATTTCTCGGCCATCTTTCTGCTGGGTATCCAAATGTCTGCATTGCAGCCACAGAGGGAAGGTTGAGCAGTGCATGCTACTTTTTGAATGCTCTGTCACATACTGTAATCTGTATCTAAACCCAAAGAGCAATAAATTGCTGCTTTCCAATCCTCACATGCGGTGTCTGTACTTGTTTTGTTTTTTTTTAGGCTTCTTTAATTTTTTTTAAATGTATTGATACTGTCAGTAACACACTTCCTGTCCTAGGGTGACAAGTTTCCCTCGCTGTACTGCATCCCTGGAGTAGTAGCATTGTTACATTAGGCTGCTAGTTCCTGATTCTGAATACAAAACACCTCATCCCCTCCTTGTCTACATAACATAGAGGGAGATGTTCTGTAGTTGACAGACTGGGCAGGGCTGATAACACTGCTTAAAGCCCATACACATGTTCCGATTGTTGGCCAACAACAGCCTGTTGGCCGATAATCCAACCGTTAGTACACATGATTCAACAGCCGATTTCCAATTGTCATCCAACAGAAGTTGGCTGACAAGACTAGAAAACTTTTTGTTGGATTGTGTGTACAGAAGTTGGCCAGCAAAAGTTGGAAGTACAAACACGCATGCTCGGAATCCAGGAAGTATCCCTTCGTGTAAACCTGCATTCCTAATTCACAAATCACATTCAGCTGAACTTCCTCATTATACGCTCGTAGCACGTCACTACGTTCACCTTAATCGGACGATTACTAGACTACCGTCAGTACGCTAGACAAAACAGCAGACAGCCAATTTGGACAAAAGTTGGACATGCGGTCGTAAGATCATCGGCTCGTGTGTACGAGGCTTTAAAGTGATTGTAAAGGTAGAAGGTTTTTTTTATCTTAATGCATTCTATGCATTAAGATAAAAAGCCTTCTTTGTTCAGCAGCCCCCCTCAGCCCCCCTAATACTTACCTGAGCCCCATCTAGATCCAGCGATGTAGGATTGGCTTGGCTGCCCGAGACTCCCCTCCTCATTGGCTGAGACAGCAGTGCGGCACCATTGGCTCCTGCTTCTCTCAGGCAAGGGGGCACTCAACAGGTGGGAGGGGCCAGAAGCGCCAAAGAGAGACCCAAGAAGAGGAGGAACTGTACTTTTCTGTGCAAAACCACTGCACAGAGCAGGTAAGTATAACATTATTTATTATTATTTTAAACTAAAAAAACAAGACTTTTCAATTACTTTAAATTTTCAGTACAGAACCGCCATAGTGCACAGGAAGTTATCAGTAGAGTTGAGCGAACACCTGGAAGTTCGGGTTCTGCTGGTCCGTCCGAACTTCGGGACAAAGTCCGGGTCCGGGTCCGGACGGAACCCGAACGATCGCACGGACAACGAACCCCATTGAAATCAATGGGGACCCGAACTTTTAGGCACAAAAATGGCTGTAGGAAAGTCCTGGAAAGCCCCAGAGGGCTGCAAAAGGAAGTAAAATGGGGGTAAGGGTAGGGCAAGCGCCCTACAAAAAAATGGGGACAGGGAAATAACTTTAAATATTTTTAAAAAAATAAAAACATAAAAAATGCAAAAATGGAGATGAATGTGGTTCATCTTCAAACTGTGTCTGAAAAGTATTAATTAACGGTAGAAGCCATATAACTGTTCTAAAATCATCTTCAAACTAGGGCAAGTGCCCTACAAATAAATGGGGATAGGGAAATTATGAAAAGTCTGTGTCAAACTTCTACTTGGT
>BLSH010132465.1:301328-313430 GCA_018402905.1 Glandirana rugosa | reverse complement strand
CGCGATTTTTTTCTAGTAATTACGAGTTATTGCGAGTAATTGCGGCGACGTTTTTACGATTTCTTTCGCCTTGCGATTTCTTTCGACTTTTTTTAGTGACTATTCGATGATTGCAAAAATCCTGAAAAAAATTGTAGGACACACGTACTTCGACTTGAGCGTGGTAAAGTAAGGGCGTACAGTCAGGGCTAAAGTCGCCGCTAAAGTGTCCGTAGACTTTAACCTTTTTCATCATGTTCTTGATGAAAAAATTTAGCCACGCCGCGGTAACGGCAGTCAACGGCGGTTAACCCGTACACTACACCGTAAGTAGCTTATCAGTGATTTTTTTCAGCTTTCTTTAGCGTTCCGCTTTCTTTAGCATTTTTGCAGCGGCGTTAATGAGCGTTATTGAGCATTAATGATCTTTTTTTAGCGCTGGCGTTAATGAGCATTTGGGGAGCGTTGGTGAGCGGCGTTATTCAGCGTTAATGAGCGTTAGTGAGCGTTTTTGGGCGTTAGACCGTCTTTACATCTGAAAAACGTCTCTCAGAACCCTCTGGTCTTGGGTTTTTTTTACAGCTCAAAAAAGGCACTGCTCAAAACATTTGATAACAGCCAATGTGTGCATGAACACATAGGATAACATGATGGAGAGTTTATTGACTGTAGAAAAAAACGTCTGCAGCTGAAAACAGCAGCTGTAAAACAGTCAAAAAACGTCCTGTTTGCTTGAGGCCTTCAGCTGAGCTCGCACCATTTCATTCCCGCTGTCAGTGTGAACCAGGGCTAAAACCTGGAAGGTGATTGGTTTTTATGCAGTGCTGCACCAGATTTTGCATGCTCCAGTCTTAGTAAGTCTCCCCCTATAGGCACGTACACACGATGCAAAATTCGGATGGGAATTTTCGTACGACGACCGATCATCTGAAATTCTTACCATTCATATGCTCCTTTTTGATTTTTCGGAAGACAAAAGCTGAATGTGCAGACTATAAAAAAAATTTTGTACGTGAACTCAACGTCCGATTTTTGTATCATTAGTACGGTTTACGTACGAAAAAAATCATAAGAGCAAGATTACGCATGCTCAGAAGCGAAAAAAATACATACAAAGCTATTCAACACATTACGTCACTTCTGACGTTGAATTTGGTCATACAAGAATTTTCGTATCATTAGTAACTTCTTCACTTTTCGACACAAGACAATCATCCAACAAAAAACGGATGTTTCGGTCTAAAAATCTAAGCGTGTGTACCAGGCTTTAGTGCAGTGGTTCTCAACTCCGGTCCTCGGGACCCACTAACAGGCCAGGTTTGCAGGATAACTGAAATACATCACAGGTGATATCATTTGCTGCTCAGTGATTGAAGTATTCTAGTCTGCATCTCCCCAAGGTAATACATAAAATCTGGCCTGTTAGTGGGTCCCGAGGACCGGAGTTGAGAACCACTGCTTCAGTGTCTATAGGACACATAGAGCAGCAGCTAGGCCCCGCCCCCACACTCTCCTCATTGGCTCAATGGATGTGATTGACAGCAGTGGGAGCAAATGGGCTCTTGCTGCTGCCTCAGCCAATGAGAAGGGAGAGTCCCCATACATTTGAGGCTATCGTGAACATCGCTGGATCGGATGGGTAAGGATGGGTAAGGATTAGGGGAGCTGGGAGCTGTCCCTGCACACAGAACTTATTTTTTACCTTCATTCATAGAAAAAACCTTAGAACCACTTTAAATGGAAGCATTGTAAGTAGCTGCACTTAACTTGATTTCAACCTCTTACAGCCCCTGCTCAGCAGAGCTCAGATTGGGAGAGGTAAAAGCAGCCCAGGAGCCAATCATTTGTGTTGCACTGATAGATGGAGAGAGCAGAGTGACATAAAGATACATTTATCAGTCTGCTGCTTATACCAGACAAAAATATGGAAATAAATAAAAATCCTTTGGTGTAAAAAAAAACTCCTGTATGTGTATTTCATCTGTGTTAGTGCTGGGAGTTCAGCTTTAGCTATAAATCTTTGGATAAAATCACACATTTTAGTGTTGGCTTGAGTGAGGATTATTTTCCTGTGTTACACAAGTGTGCAGTTGGGATAATCAACTCTTAAATATATTTCACTTTACAAGTTTGAAAGTTGATTGCCATCTCCCCATATTCGTTCAATGGCAAAAAGAAATAGCCATTTTTCTACAGTTTAGCAGCAGGTGGGAGGCATGCTGTGCTTTTCTATGAACAAATCCACAGGGGGCTCAAATGCTAATGTTACCTTACCCTGTACTGAGAGAAATACGTAGGTTGCCATTGCTGACCTGTTTTTCTAAAAATGCCAGTTGTATGGTTGTCTTGTTGATCTTTTGATTTTAGTCATTTCTGAGTTCCTGACCTGTAACATGTTTGTATCAGTTTGGGTTTGCTCTGATTTTACTTTCTGCATACTTGTTCTGAGTTGCTGGCAAAGAAATCACTGAAACTAGAGACAGCCAAGCAACTAACTCTTTCAGAAATAGGTCAATAATGGCAGTCTACATTTCCCCCTCTATATCGGTTTCCTTTAAAGATGAAGTAAACTTCCATCTTTGAGTTATACCTATATGTAAGCCTATAATAAGACTTACCTACTTATCTATAGGTAGTGTAAATATCTCCTAAACATGCCCCGTTTAGGAGATATTTACTGTACATGCAGCCAGTGAAATCACTGGCGCATATGTTCTGAAGGAATGGCCGCCCATGCCATTTCTTCAGAGCTCCGTGCCGTGACCGGCGGCTCCCACATGCATGCGCGGGAGTGACGTCATCACATCCTGGCTAGTCACAGAGCCGGAGTATGCGATGCATACTAGCACATTACGCCTTTGCCTTGCCGGTTAAGGAAACAAAAAAAAATAGTACAGGGGTTTTCAACCACTTTAGTTGCTCAGTAGCATGATAGTAACCAATTGTTGATTACTGCCTCATTTGCAGCACATTAAAATCATAACATTCTGCCAATTAGGCCTTTGTCAATTAATCACTTCAATACCAGGCACTTACCCCCCTTCCCGCCCAGACCAATTTTCAGCTTTCAGCGCTGTTGCATTTTGAATGATTGCGCGGCCATGCGATGCTGTACCCAAATGAAATTTTCATATTTTTTTCCCACAAATAGAGCTTTCTTTTGGTGGTATTTGATCACCTTTGGGGTTTTTATTTTTTGCGCTACAATTAAAAAAAGACCGAAAATTAAAAAAAAAAAATGTCTTTGTTTCTGTCATAAAACCTTGTAAATAAGTACATTCATAATGAGGCAGTACTGATTGGCACTGATGAGGTGGTACTGATGGGCACTGATGGTGAGGCACATATATGCAGCACTGATAAGCAGCACTGATAGGTGGCACTGATAAGAAGCACTGATGGGCACTCATAGGCGGCACTGATCGGTGGCACTGGGCACTGATGGGTGGCACTGATAGCTGGCACTGGAGGGCACTGATAGGTGGCACTGGTGGGCACTGATAGGCAGCAATGATAAATGGCCTTTTTTAGGACACATTCCCTGGTGGTCCTGGGTGGCATATAAGTTGGGCACTGAGTGCCATCCAGGTTGAGCACTGTGCCCCTTACTTGTGGTCTAGGGTGGGCTCCCTGGTGGTCAGGGTGTGCTCCCTGGTGGTCAGGGTGGGCTTCTCTGATAGTCTCCCTGGTGGTCCTGGTGGGCTCCCTGGTGGTCCTGGGTGGTGATCCTATGGGGGGCTGCACTGATAAACATTCAGTTCAGACCCCCCTGCCGATCGGCTATCCTCTACTCGCGTCTGCAGATACAAGTAGAGGAAAAGCCGATAAACAGCTCTTCCTGTGTACACTGTGATTAGCCGTGATTGGTCACGGCTGATCACGTGGTAAAGAGCTTCCGACGGAAGCTCTTTAATGAGATCGGTAATGCGATGGGTCAGACTGACACACCACACCACCGATCGCCGTGATGCGGGCGCGCGATCACCGGTTATCCTGAGGACGTCAATAACTGATCCACCGCCCGGCCATCATTTGTCTATAGGCCGGACGGGAAGTGGTTAATCTAAGACTTTAGCATATTACCTATGTTATGTACTGTAAATGAACGTTAAAATTAATTTTTAAAAAAGAAATATGGGTTTAAGGAAAAAAAATATGCTCACCTAGGTGGATAGAGCATCGATCCAATGGTGCATCTGTCTCCACTGCTTCTAAGACTGAGAACTGAGCCATCAAAGACCGATGATCACTCAGTTCTTAGCAGAGAGCCAGGGACTGCAAGTTACCAGCTCTCTGCTCTGCCCCTTCAGTGCTCCATAGAGCGCTGGGCTGTGGGGGGGGGCAGGAGAGCCCTCACCAGGCGGTCTAGGCATCTTGCTTGATCCCAACCATATGGTTGGGATCTTTTCAGAGCCTAGACTGGCTCTGTGAAGTCAGCCGACAGCAGGATTTGTCCCGTTGTCGGCTGAAAATGGGTCACAGTAGTGCAGAATGGACTGTGATACATAGAAGTACAACTAAAAAAGCTTAGGTTATACTTCTTTAACATTTTTAAAAATGATTAAATATGTTTACAGTCTAGTACTTAGGGGTCCAGGAATTGAATAAACCCTAAAAATCTCACACTTAGAGCCCTGCTATCAAAAGTATAGCGCACTGCAAATGCCAAAGAGATTAACTCTCATGTGCAACCAAATCATAAGCCTCATTCTAAGGTCCTGACAAGTATGAGAAAATATAAACTGCAGTAAGTTGTCCTAGTTTATCACCCCAGTTTCTGAAAAATAAATTTGTTAGA
Organism: Glandirana rugosa; assembly: GCA_018402905.1. Taxonomy (NCBI): domain Eukaryota; kingdom Metazoa; phylum Chordata; class Amphibia; order Anura; family Ranidae; genus Glandirana; species Glandirana rugosa. The sequence continues at coordinate 308,653 of BLSH010132465.1, read as the reverse complement.
TCACTTTGTGTTTTCCAGTAATGGATCTTTTTTTTTTGCAGGTGTGTGCTGGAAAACTGAAAACAGCCGTGCTTAAAAAAGCAAGAGATACGATGTGCCACTGCATTAAATAAGGTAACAGCACATTAAAAACGCATGGGAGGCTGGCCAGGGTCTGACCATAGAATTTATTTAAATTCTTACATAAATAAAAGGACTATTTAAATTGAAATAAGTATGTGTGCTTGAGCCAATAGAAAGACCAAATCAACTAGGTTGCAGATTGACGGCTTCACCGCCATTTTTTTATTCCTTCACTGTGATTAAAAAATAAATTCTAACAGGCAAATTCCATTTGTCTGCTTTGCAAAAAAAAAAATGGAACATGCCAAAAGCTACTGATCTTTTTTTCCGAAGCCAAAAAAAAAAAAAAAAAAACAAATAAAATGTAAATCAATGGCAATGTTTTAAGTGTCCGTATAATAATGGTATTTTGATTTAGCTCTCTCTAGAACTTGGCAAGCCTCCAGTAGGAACAACTGGGTATGCCCTGGCAAATATTATATACAAATGCCATATTTCCTGGATCTGTAGATATATTTGTTCCAGCTTTAATTTGCTGTTTGCTCATGACTGGTATTATTCATGGTTGGATCCCAGGTGGTTTTGAGTAGTCCCCCGAGAAAATGAACAAGACCTTTTCACTCCCTAAATTATTGTATTAGCGTCATTTGATGCTGGCAGTTTGTGCAGCTCAGTGCAAATTAGTCTGCAGGCTTCACATTGAACTCCTGCTCAGAAAGAAAATTGCCATAGTTAGTTCTATGCACAGGTTCACAATGAACACAGAAAGTGAAGAAGCGTCTTTGTGAGAAGTTTAGGCTAGTACCATATTACGATATGCAATATATGCAATATTTTTGGCTAGTGGTAATAAACTCAAAACCAAAAATGTAATATATTGCAGATTTCCAATCCTTAAATGTGATGGCTGCATTAGTTTTTTTTTTTTTTTTTTTTTTTTTTTTGTTAGGGACAGTTCACACCACATGCAGTCCAGTGTGTTTTTTTTTCTGCATCCAAAACACATGGAAAGTAGGTTATATGGTTTCCAATGGCATAGTTCCCACCAGTGCAGTCAGTTCCAGGGCTTTTCAGTTCTAGAATAAAAAGTAGAACATGTTGCATTTTACCTGCACTGGACTGTATTGGAATGCAGTAAAACGCATCAAAAATGCACTGAAACACATTGGAATGCACTGGAACGCATCAAAAATGCCTCAAAAGCACACTAGACCTTAGTATAGTGAAAAAAAACAGGGAAAAAAAAAGAAAAAAGCACCTGGAATGCAACCGGAAACACATCAAAAACACACCAATAATGCACTGTATTAGTGTCATTTGATGCTGGCAGTTTGTGCAGCTCAGTGCAAATTAGTCTGCAGGCTTCACATTGAACTCCTGCTCAGAAAGAAAATTGCCATAGTTAGTTCTATGCACAGGTTCACAATGAACACAGTGAAGAAGCGTCTTTGTGAGACCTTTAGGCTAGTACCATTTTATGGTATGCAATATATGCAATATTTTTGACTAGTCTTAAAGTGGTAATAAACCCAAAACCAAAAATGTAATCTATTGCAGATTACCAACCCTTAAATGTGATGGCTGCATTCCTTTTCTTTTTTTTTTTGTTAGGGCCAGTTCACACCACATGCAGTCCAGTGTGGTTTTTTTTTCTGCATCAAAAACGCATGGAAAGTAGGTTATATGGTTTCCAATGGCATAGTTCCCACCAGTTCAGTCAGTTCCAGGGCTTTTCAGTTCTAGAAAAAAAAGTAGAACATGTTGCATTTTACCTGCACTGGACTGTATTGGAATGCAGTAAAATGCATCAAAAACGCACTGAAACAAATTGGAATGCACGGGAATGCATCAAAAATGCCTCAAAAGCGCACTAGACCTTAGTATAGTAAAAAGAAAAAACAGGACAAAAAAGAAAAAAAGCACCTGGAATGCAACCGGAAACACATCAAAAACACACCAAAAATGCACTGGAGCACGCCAAAAACGCGTTAAAAACGTACATGCAGAAACACATCCGGAACGGATCTGGAGTGTGTTTTTATGGTGTGAACCAGCCCTTAGGTTTTTTTCTCCTCTGTTTTCACCTGGTGATCTGGCCAGTAACCCACCTCCTGTATTAGAGTTCCTCCAGTCTAGATGAAGGAGCACAGGGGTACCTTAGGAAAGAATGGCGCTGTCTGGTGTATTCGATATAAAAATGTTAAGCTGATATATTTTTTTTTATACTGAATACACCAGGCAGCCCCATTCTTTCCTTTTTTTCATATAATCCACTCTAGGCACCTCTTTTGAAGTGCCATGATAAGGGCAGCAACCTACATTTTCTCTCTGTATATATACAGTATCTCAAAAAAGTGAGTACACCCCTCACATATTTGTAAATATTTTATTATATCTTTTCATGTGACAACACTGAAGAAATGACACTTTGCCACAATGTAAAGTAGTGAGTGTACAGCTGTGAAAATGCCCAAATTAGGCCCAAAGTGTCAATATTTTATTTTACCACCATTATTTTGCAGCGCCCTTTTGGGCATGGAGTTCCCCAGAGCTTCACAGTTTGCCACTGGAGTCCTCTTCCACTCCTCCATGACGACATCACGGAGCTGGTGGATGTTAGAGACCTTGTGCTCCTCCACCCTCCATTTGAGGATGTTCCACAGATGCTCAGTAGGGTTTAGGTCTGGAGACATGCTTGGCCGGTCCATCACCTTTACCCTCACCTTCTTTAGCAAGGCAGTGGTCATCTTGGAGGTGTGTTTGGGGACGTTATCATGCTGGAATACTGCCCTGCGGCCCAGTCTCTGAAGGGAGGGAATCATGCTCTGCTTCAGTATGTTACAGTACATGTTGGCATTCTTGATTCCCTCAATGAACTGTAGCTCCCCAGTGCCGGCAGCACTCATGCAGCCCCAGACCATGACACTCCCACCGCCATGCTTGACTGTAGGCAAGACACACTTGTCTTTGTACTCCTCACCTGGTTGCCGCCACACACGCTTGACACCATCTGAACCAAATAAGTTTATCTTGGTCTCATCAGACCACAGGACATGGTTCCAGTAATCAATGTCCTTAGTCTGCTTGTCTTCAGCAAACTGTTTGCAGGCTTTCTTGTGCATCATCTTTAGAAGAATCTTCCTTCTGGGACGACAGCCATGCAGACCAATTTGATGCAATGTGCGGCGTATGGTCTGAGCACTGACAGGCTGACCCCCCACCCCTTCAACTTCTGCAGCAATGCTGGCAGCACTCATATGTCTATTTCCCAAAGGCAACCTCTGGATATGACACTGAGCACGGGCATTCAACTTCTTTGGTCAACCATGGCGAGGCCTGTTCTGAGTGGAACCTGTCCTGTTAAACTGATGTATTGTCTTGGTCACTGTACTGCAGCTCAGTTTCAGGGTCTTAGCAATCTTCTTATAGCCTAGGTCATCTTTATGTAGAGCAACAATTCTTTTTTTCAGTTCCAGATTAAGATTAGAGAGGTCTTTGCCATGAGGTGCCATATTGAACTTCCAATGACCAGTATGAGAGAGTGATAACACCAAATTCAACACACTTGCTCCCAATTTACACATGACACCTTGTAACACTAATGAGTCCCCAGAGGGAAAATTACTAATTGGGCCCAATTTGGACATTTTCACTTAGGGGTGTACTCACTTTTTTTGCCAGCAGTTTAGACATTAATGGTTGTGTGTTGAGTTATTTTGAGAGGACAACAACTGTACACTGTTATACAAGCTGTACACTCACTACTACATTGTAGCAAAGTGTCATTTCAATTCACAAATATGTGAGGGGTGTACTCACTTTTGCGAGATAATATATATATATATATATATATATATATATATATACCCATCTTCCTAAGCGTGGATATTATACCCTTTTAGTTTTACAGGGGCACCTTAGGACAGCAGCATTGTCAGTATGGTGGGAGGGGAATGTTATATGTACTAGCAGATTTAAATACACTGACACGTTTAAGCAAAACTCCAGCTCACATTGTAGTTACACATGCAGTTACAGCAACAGTTTTTTCCTTTTGGGATAAAGGTTGTACTGAAGCTGATCATTATAAACACCCCTGTAAGTGGTAAATGCTTTGTCTTAATACCCTAAGGCTCCTTGCACACTGGCATAAAAATGTTGCTTCTACAGGAGTTTTGTGTTCTGCCTGTAGAAGCAGCTCAATGTTATCCTATGTGTCCATACACATTAGGACGATTACAGGCATATTTTGAAATCAACGTTTAGAGGCAGGAAAAAAAAACCCTTCTCATTCGCGTTCCTGATTGGAGCTTACTGGCAGAAAAAATGTAAACCTCTTCTAAACTCGTCTAAACTTTGTACAAAAAATGCTCTTTATGAATGTTTTTTAACTAACTTTAAGAGAACAGATGTTTTTCTTAAGCCCAGTGTGCATGGACCTTACTGCTACATTTTCAGGATAACTTGTTCTGTTGAAAAACAACCGTTTTTCTGCCTGTGTCACCAGATAAAAATAAAGGGTTTAATACTGCTTTAAAATTTTAATTACATCTTTTTTTATCATGCAAAGGTTTCTGGGGTATCTGCAATCATGTATATGTTATACAGATCTATACATGTTATACAGATTAAATAGACATCAACATACTCCTTTAAAATATTTCTATGCTGTTTTTATGAAACAGCCAGGTGATTGGTTAGCACTCTGGAGCGGAATTGTATTTAATTAAGGAAGTGACGTGTATGACCCTATGACCCCTGAGGACGTTGACGGGCTGTCAACGAAACGCCGCGCAAGGGAATTGCACGTCATTTCCGCTCTGAGGAACGCAGGTGGAGCGCTTTTGGCGTCCCCTGCTTCCTCTTCTTTTTACGTATGTCTTGTGCGATCGTTCCTTATGAGGTAGGTCGGTTGTAAATTATGGATCGGGTTGTTTTTATCTTTGGCTTTTTATTAAAACGTGCTTCACTATCAGAGTTCTCCCGTTTGTTTTTTCGGATCGGAGCCTATGAACGACCGATCGGAATATCCCTGTCAGGATCAAGGTGGTTCATCTTTCATACCTTTTTGATCTTGCCATCTGGTAAGTGGGGTTCCTATTGGGCCGCAAGGGAGGACACCCAGTGTGAAGCGGATACCTGGTTTATTCGTATGTCTATGGTGGTAGGCATTCCTCACAAAGCTATTTGACCCTTGGGGTCAGAGAGATCCGGTAGGTGGGAAAGCCAGTAGGTTCCCAAAGACATTTACTGAGGATCAGCCTACATTTGCATCGCTACCTTTTTCTACACACACAGCACCCTGTTCATCTATTTTTTGAGACATTTCTAAGATTTATGATTCTGGACATTATTTTGAAGGTTTAGAGTCTTTTTGTTCAAGATTTGTATTACTGCACTTTAGTGTGAATGCAGTGGTGTACTCATTGGTGTTTATTAAAGTGATAGAAAAATGGTGCGGACACTATGATTTAAACAAGCAGTAAGTGTTATCTCTGGGAATTTATTATGGAAGAAATTACACTTATCATACGAGAGAGGTATCTCCCTATGTATGAAGTACTGCTGAATGAGCGCGGTATCTAGTGAATCCAATACAGAAAATATGTTAGCCATTCTGTTCATAACTAGAGTTGAGCGGACACCTGGATGTTCGGGTTCGGCCGAACTTCGCAAAAAAGTTTGAGGCTGGCCCCAAACTTGACCCCAAACCCCGAACCCCATTGAAGCCAATGGTGACCCGAACTTTTGGGCACTAAAATAGCTCTAAAAAAGTCCTGGAGAGGGCTAGAGGGCTGCAAAAGGAAGCAAAATGGGGGTAAGAGTAGGATGCCCTGCAAACAAATGTGGATAAGGAAATAACTTAAAATCACATAAAAAAAAATAAAAAATGGAGGAGGAGGTGCATGTGGAGTGGGAGGTTGAGGAGGCGGTGACCGTGGCGGTGTAGGTGGTGGAAGTGGCGGTGGAGGAGGAGGAGGAGGTAGCCAACACTGTTTTTTGTTTGTTTGTTTTTTTTTCTAATTGGGGTAGCCCCCAAAATATTGAGACATATTACAAAAAAAAAAAAAGATCACTATCTGCAGACAAACTCAGAGATGTTCTAGCACGGGTTCACTTTTTCATATAAAATGTACCATGGTTTATTTTTCATGTTTCTCCTGTTACAAATTCCAATAAAGACCCACGGAAAGCACATCAGCAGAGTCATCAAAAAGCATAAGAGACTGCTGCATGACTGCTGCATGAATTTACAAGGGGCTGAAAGACAGATGGCCATGGAGTTCAGGTGCCAACTCTTCAGCAAGGGACCGGGTGGGAGACAATGTGAAGGAACTGAAGGCATTGTCAGCCACCCAATCTACTATCGCCTGTACTTGTTCTGGCCTCACCAATCGTTGAGGGGCATTCGGGCCTACCATATACCTGTGAAGGTTCTGTTGGCTACCAGAGGAAGGTGTTTCCCTTGTGCGTGTAGCTGGCACACCTTGACCACGTCCTCTCCTTCCAACAGGAGGTTCACCAACACCACCAACACCAGCAGCACCAGCATCACCAGCAGCACCATGACCACGTCCCTTATTTGCTCTCCTCATTGTGCCCGCAAATGTATTATGTAGCCCTATGTAAGTATTTATGAATACTTTTTTAAAACACCAACGTAGCCGGACTTTTTATTTTGGTGCAAGAAATGCACCGCTCACACCAACAGCTGGAATCTCTCCCTTTAGAACTAGGAGATGATTTTTGAACAATAATGTGTCACTTACAGCAACAGCTAGAACCTCTCCCTTTACAACTAGGAGATGATTTTTGAACAATAATGTGTCACTTACAGCAACAGCTGGAAGCTCTCCCTTTAGAACAAGGAGATGATTTTTGAACAATAATGTGTCACTTATAGCAACAGCTGGAACTTGGCCCTATAGGAGTAGGCAATGATTTTTGAACAATAATCTGTCCCTCTAAGCAGAAGCCTCTACCTAGTGCAGTCAGATCGTTGTGTAATGCAGGGTTTGATCTGCAATCTGTCACTCAAAGCAGCAGTATGTGAAATCTCAATTTACTCCCACAATCTGATCGTTGTGTACGATCCCACAATCAGCATGTGTTGCTAGTCTAACACCCTAGCATGTGTTGCTAGTCTAACACCCTCATTTAACTCTAAAGTGTATGACGACGAAACTCACTGTCTAACGTCTAGTTTGGGACGTAATGTGTTGCTAGACTGACGTGATCCATCTCCGAAGACGAATCTCCCT